>LGRX02033656.1:0-43862 GCA_001247695.2 Cymbomonas tetramitiformis | reverse complement strand
GGCCAATGCCCTACCCGCGCGCGGGCCAATGCCCTACCAGCGCGCGCGCCAATGCCCTACCAGCGCACGGGGCAATGCCCTACCAGCGCCCGGGCTAATGCCCTACCAGCGCGCGCGCCAATGCCCTACCAGCGCACGGGGCAATGCCCTACCAGCGCGCGGGCCAATGCCCTACCAGCGCGCGCGCCAATGCCCTACCAGCGCACGGGGCAATGCCCTACCAGCGCACGGGCCACGCCCCACTGTAGCGCACGGGGTCAATGCCCCACCAGCGCGCGCCAATGCCCCACCAGCGCACGGGCCACGCGTCTCTACCAGCGCACGGGGCCAATGCCCTACTCAGCGCCTGGGCTAATGCGGCCCCCACCAGCGCACGTGGGCCAATGCCCCACCAGCACACGGGTCAATGCCCTACCAGCGCACGGGTCAATGCCCTACCAGCGCACGGGTCAATGCCCTACCAGCGCACGGGTCAATGCCCTACCAGCGCATGGGTCAATGCCCCACCAGCACACGTCTCAATGCTCTACCAGCGTTTAGGCGAACGTCATCACTCATTGGCACGCAGAGGACACGGCGATGTGGGACATAGGCCCCATAGCACTGACCTTTCTCGTGCTGGGCTATCCACGAGTCGCGCGTAGCTGAGTACAAGATACACTGCGAGCGGTGCGGTGCTGGCGCCCGACCGGCAATACTGCATGCAACCGATGGGGGAGGTGAAGCGGGTGGCGGGAGGAGACCGCAGGACGGCGGGCGGCGCGGGCCCGCTCCCGCAGGGCGAGGTGGAAGCTGCGGAGAGGGCCTCGCAAGGTACCTCGGGAGGAGCAGCCGAGAGGGAGTCCAATGCTGGAGAGGAGGCTGGGAGCCGGCGCTCGTCTGGGGCAGCTGGCGCTCGGGCCACCAGCAGGCACGTGGATCTCGATGGGCCAAATGCAGTTCCGTTGGCAGAGGCGGCTCTCGTAAGGTGATCCGCCCGCGCGGCCCTCGGAAGACTGCCGCCCCCTCCAGCATCCTGGGACATCATCGCCGCCCCCACAGCCTCAGACTGCGCTTTCTCCGCCATAACAGAAGCAAGTGCCTGAACTACGATCCCGCCGCCGCTTCACATGCAGGGCGTCCAGCCTGAGCTCTGGGTTGGTGTGAGGCTCTGGGCGGCAGATACCAATGGCAGCTGCTGAGTATACGAGGTAGAAGCCCTTCAGGCGGACGTGAGATCCCGGATTTTGGCCTCCAGCCTCCCTCTGCCCGCCGTCAGCTGCACCCTCGCTGCTGCACGGCTGGGGTTCACTCTCAACCTGCACCCTCGCTGCTGCACGGCTGGGGTTCATTCTCAAGCTGCACCCTCGCTGCTGCACAGCTGGGGTTCACTCTCAGGCTGCACCACGCTGCTGCACGGCTGGGGTTCATTCAAGCACCCTCGCTGCCTGGTACAGGGTTTACTTTCTCAAGCTTCACCGCTGCTGCCGGCTGGGGTTACTCTCAAGCTACCCTCGCTGCTACGGCTGGGAGTTCACTCTCAAGCTGCACACCCTACAGCTACACGGCTGGGGATCTCCATGCACCCTGGCTGGTACACGGCTGGGGTTCATTCAAAAGCTGCACCCTCGCTGCTGCACGGCTGGGGTTCATTCTCAAGCTGCACCCTCGCTGCTGCAGGCTGGGGTTCATTCTCAAGCTGCACCCTCGCTGCTGCCGGCGAGGTTCATTCTCAAGCTGCACCCTCGCTGCTGCACGGCTGGGGTTCACTCTCCAAAGCTGCACCCGCTGCTGCAGGCTGGGAGGTTCACTCTCAAGCTGCACCCTCGCTGCTGCACGCATTTGGGGTTCACTCTCAAGCTGCACCCTCGCTGCTACACGGCTGGGGTTCATTCTCAAGCTGCACCACCGCTGCTACACGGCTGGGGTTCATTCAAAAGCTGCACCCTCGCCTTTTACGGCTGGGGTTCACTCTAAAGCTGCACCCTCGCGTGCTGCAGGCTGGGGTTCACTCTCAAACTGCACCCTCGCTGCTGCACTGCTGGGGACCGCTCTCAAGCTGCACCCTCGCTGCTGCACGGGCTGGGGTTCATTCTCCAAGCTGCACCCTCGCTACTACACGGCTGGGGTTCACTCTCAAGCTGCACCTCAGCTGCTACTGCGGCTGGGGTTCATTCTCAAGCTGCACCCTCGCTGCTGCACGGCTGGGGTTCATTCTCCAGCTGCACCCTCGCTGCTGCAGGGCTGGGGTTCATTCTCCAGAAAGCTGCACCCTCGCTGCTGCACTGCTGGGGTTCACTCTCAGCCTGCACCTCGCTGCTGGCTGGGGTTCACTCTCAAGGCGCACCCTCGCTGCTGCACTGCTGGGGTTCACTCTCAAGCTGCACCCTCGCTGCTACGCGGCTGGGGTTCATTCTCAAGCTGCACCCTCGCTGGTACACGGCTGGGGTTCATTCTCAAGCTGCACCCTCGCTGCTACACGGCCGGGGTTCACTCTCAAGCTGCACCCGCTGCCGCAACCCCCAATGGGGATGGGCCCGCACGGATGGCGATACTGGAACTGATGCACGTTCTAGCCGGGGATGTCCGCTGGGAGGGGGGCCGCGGATGGGCAAACGGTGCTTAAGGCGGTGGCCCTAGGGCGGCTGCCAAGACCTGGCAGGCAGGGGCTGTCGAGGTTGGGTCGAGGTGATGTTGGAGGAGATGTGCGCAGATGAACGCAGCGGCAGCGAACCTGTAGCACGATTCCTGGAGTTCCCAGCAAGCGCTTTTCGGCATGCTTTTGGTGCCTCCCCGCCTCTTGCAGCCAGCCCCACGCCTCCCCTGCCTCTCGCACCCAGCCGTGCACCCCCTCCATCGACCCTACCGAGCGGGCACCCAAGATCCTCGAGAGGCGAAGGGAATCCTCTACGTGGCCGTGGGTGCCAAGCACTTCGTGGAGCGCTGCATGCGTGATGTGGTGCAAGGCCCCAAATTAATCCGCTCTCTTGATCGTTATCTCGGAAGGGGGCATGATGCCTAAGTAAGGGTAAGTGGCATGGCCATCGCGGATTGATGTGTTCGGCGGCGCAAGGTGGCATACGCATATGCATATGTTCATGTGGGGTTGTACTAGAAGTGTGCAAGCGCGCTATGCCGTCAGGATTCAGGGTGTGGTCCTGTGGGGTTGTACTAGAAGTGTGCAAGCGCTATGCAGTCGGGATTCGGGGTGTGGTCATGTGGGTTTGTACTAGAAGTGTGCAAGCGCTATGCCGTCGGGATTCAGGGTGTGGTCATGTGGGTTTGTACTAGAAGTGTGCAAGCGCGCTATGCCGTCGGGATTCAGGGTGTGGTCATGTGGGGTTGTACTAGAAGTGTGCAAGCGCTATGCCGTCAGGATTCAGGGTGTGGTCATGTGGGGTTGTACTAGAAGTGTGCAAGCGCTGCTGCCGTCAGGATTCAGGGTGTGGTCATGTGGGGTTGTACTAGAAGTGTGCAAGCGCGCTATGCCGTCAGGATTCGGGGTGTGGTCATGTGGGGTTGTACTAGAAGTGTGCAAGCGCGCTATGCCATCGGGATTCAGGGTGTGGTCATATGGGCCGCGATTAGTGGAATGGGGTGACCAAACCCTAAGGCCGGTATCGATCAAGATACTCTCCCCCAGATTTCGGGGGACAACTTTCTTTGTCTACAAACTGTTGCTGGATTCTTCTTCCCGAATCGTAATGACATGTTGCCCGAGCGCTTCTGGGATGCTCCCAGCTTCGAGCCTAGGACTGATGCCCGGGGCACGGTGCCTGTGCTCATTTCTGACTGCAGTCGTCCATCGCCAGCATGTTGCACCAAACGGCCCAAACCTGATTTGTGTCCATTGTCCATGGAAGAGTGCAGTCAGAGATGAGCACAGATTCCATGACCCTGACATTAGGCGCATGACAGGCTCACACCTGGGGCACAGATTCCATGACCCTGACATTAGGCGCATGACAGGCTCACACCTGGGGCACAGATTCCAGGACCCTGACATTAGGCGCATGACAGGCTCACACCTGGGGCACAGATTCCAGGACCCTGACATTAGGCGCATGACAGGCTCACACCTGAGGCACAGATTCCATGACCCTGACATTAGGCGCATGACAGGCTCACACCTGGGGCACAGATTCAGGACCCTGACATTAGGCGCATGACAGGCTCACACCTGGGGCACAGATTCAGGACCCTGACATTGGCGCATGACAGGCTCACCTGGGGCACAGATTCCAGGACCCTGACATTAGGCGCATGACAGGCTCACACCTGGGCACAGATTCCAGGACTCTGACATTAGGCGCATGACAGGCTCACACCTGGGGCACAGATTCCAGGACCCTGACATTAGGCGCATGACAGGCTCACACCTGGGGCACACCTTGGTGCGAGGGCTGATGGTGGTATGACAGAGGCAGCACGTCGGCTTTGTAAGGCGGAGAGACAGGGGGGAGAGAGACTTTGAGGCAGGATCAACGACGGGATGGGGGAGTGCATAGGTTCTATGATGGAGATGGGGAGAGCGGGGGCAGAGCAGGGCAGTGCGTGGAGATTGTGGGTGAGAGTGCAAGTTATGTGCCGGTTGGGGGTATGTGTAGATTTTGTGGGTAGGAGGGTAGTGTGATAGGGTATGTTGGGGGGGGAGGGCAAGTGGGTAGGGTTTGTGGGGAAGGGGGAAGTATGCCGGGGGGGATGTGGGTGGGGTTTGTGGGTGCGGACGGGAGGTGTGTGTGTGTGTGGGGGGGTGGGTAGGGTTTGTGGGTGCGGGGAGGTGTGTGTGGGGGAAGTGGGTAGGGTTTGTGGGTGCGGGGGGCAGGTGTGGGGGGTGGGCGGGGGAGTGGGTAGGGTTTGTGGGTGCCGGGGGAGGTGTGTGGGATGGCAAGTGCGGAGGGGGTTATGGGTGAGGGGGGAGGTATGTGGGGGAGGGGAAGGGCGTAGGGCATGTGCAACTCGCCATGCTGCAGGCGCTTGTTAGCCGGCTGCCGGCAGCTCTGGCCGGAGCCGGGCACACAGGGCGCCGGGCGGAGGAAGCGCTGGGGCAGCAGCGAGGCGGAGAAACTGCGAGCTGCCGCGGCCCTGTGGCGGCTATGGAGCAGCTGGTGGCGCTCACTGAAAGCTTTCTGGTGCGCCCCCCATGCCACGCCATTGGCCACGCCTCCCTCCAGCAAAGCCTTGCGCTGCCGCGGGCTGAAAACTTTGCCATAGCGCATGTGCACGCTGCACTTTGTGAGCGCCTCGCCGTGGGCCGTTAGTGCTCGCTTCAAAGCGCGCCATTCCGAGGAACCCCATCTTGCCGATCCAAAGGGTGGGAAGATCGAGAGGGTTAGTGCCGTGAGCGGGAGGGGTGAGATGCGGGAACCTTCTCTGGCTGACGTGGACTTCGCCCGCTGCCGCTCCTTCGCTCTGCGCCGCCGTCCCCGTGGATGCGGTGGCTTGCGCAGAGGCCCAGCAGAGCGGGTCTTCGCATGTCCTAAACATGGACCCGCCCTCTGCAGCCCGGCCCGTCACGGCAGGAAGGAGCGCTTCTCACCTTTCCGGTCGCAACAGTAAGGGCCGGGTGGAAATGAGAGTCGTGCGCACGAGGGTGATTCCGGTTTGGTGGGGGATGCGGGGAGGGAGGGTCCGGGTGGGGGAGAACGCCTGAAGAGAGACCGCGATCGAGTCACTCGGATCCAACGGCACGCGGAGTCGGCGCAGATCACGTTGAAACAGGTACAGGTGGACATCGCCTCTATGCAAGGTATAGTCAACACGTCCTGGTTTTGCCTCGTGTGGGGTTAGTTGCTGCTGGCGAGCCTCGCGCCACTCGCGGCGCGGCAGAATTGTGCACCATGGCAGAGCGTCCATGCAGAGCTCCCGGCTCAAGTCCGGCCAAATATGGTGACGCGGAGTGATGGCAGAGCTCCCGGCTCAAGTCCGGCCAAATATGGCGACGCGGAGTGATGCGAGAGCTCCCGGCTCAAGTCCGGCCGAATATGGTGACGCGGAGTGATGGGAGAGCTCAAGTCCGGCCAAATATGGTGACGCGGAGTGATGGCAGAGCTCCCGGCTCAAGTCCGGCTTTGATGCTTGACAGTCTGCCGGGCTCGGCTCTTCCTAGCGTCCCAGATGCCGCCCTTGCCTCAACTCCTGCTTTTTCCCCCTCCCCCCCTTATGCTCTGCCCGCACTTCCCTTGCTCCGGAGGGGTGCTCCGACCCTCCACCTTTGCAGCCCTGTCCAGGAAGGGTTGCAGCAGAACTCTGATCCTGACCCTGATTCATCCTTTTTGTCGCCATAGAGGGTTTTTTCTGTCGCCGTGTGAAACTTTGGGCGATTTCGGAAATTGGGGAAATTCATGGGCTCGATTCTTTTGAAAATGGCCCATGGCGACAAATTTTCCCTGTATGGCAACAAATATCCCACATTTCCAACCCGAACCCTATCCTCTCCCCCCACCCTCCCCCCCACCACCCCATTGCCTCAAAACAGATCTTGCCACGCTGCTTCCTGTATCCCGCCTTTGCCTCTCACCAAACCCGGCACAGCCTGGATCGTGCCGCAGGGCGGCGTTGCCAGCCGTGCTCCGGGGCAGCATTCGCCTTGTGGTTACCGCTTGTCAGAGCTCCGCAGAGGCGCGAGGTTCCGCCGAGTCAGACGAAGGTTTGGGGTGATCGGAGGGGCGCGCAGGGGACGAGTCAGCATTCACCGGAGGGATGCGAGGCGCAGCCCCCAGAGGGGCTGCGCGGGCGGTACACGGCCTTCTCGGTGGGCTTGCACCCCCGCTGTCCGCCTGCACCCTCTGTAAGGGGCTTCGTCCCTCTGAGCTGCGTGTGACAGGGCTCCTGGCAGGCCGGCTGCGTGTGACAGGGCTCCTGGCAGGCCGGCTGCGTGTGACAGGGCTCCTGGCAGGCCGGCTGCGTGCAGCACGCCTCGCTGGGAACATTAGACACCACCCATGTGCTCCCTTGTTATGCATGCTATTGTTATGCTTGAGGGCCGGGAGATGGGTAAATGCACAGCCAGGCCAGGCAAGCCGCGGGCAGCCTCGCGCAGGGCGGGCCTCAGGGGGGCGCGGGAAGGGGGCTTGGGCTCAGCCGAGCGACGAGAATTCAGCGCTGCTCGTGCTGCGGAGGCGGTGGCGTCACATACAGCGCTTCTTCCTCGTACTGAACTCTTCCCCTTCACTCAATCCTGAACCGCCCCTTCTCCCCCGCCTGCCCTGTGCTACCCTGCGGGACACCCAGGAGATGTGATATGTGATGGCAGTGCCCTGCACGCTGCGAGCCAGTTCCGATGGATCGCGATGCTTGCGCATGCCACTTCCTGTGAGTGGCCGCGGGGAGGGCTGGTGCTCGCCTCAGGCATCAACCACGCGCTCCACGCGGTGCTGAAGTGCATCCTTCCGGCCCAGGTGCATCCTCCATCAGCGCCCTTCCTGCAGCGTAGGTGGTTGGTGGCATGGCCTGTTCCCCAGGTTGTCCTCTCCCAGCTCTGGCGCCCTCAAATGCACGCCGGCTAATTCGAAGTCGTTGCCTCGGGCTCCCTCAATACCCTGCAGCTCCTCTTTTTAGTCTTTATTTTTCACATTCCATCCCTCGTACACACCTTTCTCACCCCTCCCCTCACCCCCCCTCACGCCTACTTACTCCCCTTCATTTCCCCTCACTCCCTCTTACTCCCCCTCATTCCCCTTCACTCCCCCCAATCCCTCTTACTCCCCCTCACTCCCCTTCACTCCCCCGATTACCCGTAACTCTCCCCTCACTCCCTTCAATCCCCATTCCCCTTGACTCCCCCTCCTCCCCTTTAACCCCCACCCTCCCCACTCCCCCAATCCCCCACTCTCCCTCACATTTCCTCAGCCCTGTCACACCCCTCACACCTGCCCGACTTCCTGTTTTGTTCGTCCCCAACCTGTGACTCGCACGCTTCCACCATGCCAACGTGTGATGCGCATGCTTCCACCAGCCCAGCGTGTGACTCGTGCCCAACGTGTGACTCGTACGCTTCCACCAGCCCAGCGTGTGACGCGCACGCTTCCACCAGCCCAACGTGTGACGCGCACGCTTCCCCCAGGCCAACGTGTGACTCGCATGCTTCCCCCAGGCCAACGTGGAAACCGGTGCAGAGCTTACTGGATTTGCGGATGTTGCAGGCGGAGCTGGAGCTGGAGCTGGAGCTGGAGGATGCGGAGCGGCGTGGGTGTGGGGATCGCGCCGGCGGTTGTCACACTGACCCTCACGAGGACACGGCAGGCAAGGGATCGACTATGGCCCTTCGCCGCGACGTTTCAATCACCAAATGCGCATTTGCTCGCTGAAGTTGCCGACTTCAATTGCCTTTGTATCTCCCGTGTGCCACTCCCTCTGTGGTGGTGCAATCCATGCACCGCCAGCAGAGTGCATTCCCGTATTCGTGGTACGTAGTATCCTGTCCGCGCTAGGTCCTCCGCCATGCCCCGGCTTTACCCGCACCGAGTGATCGATTTGGCTCTGCCGTTGAGATGCACGAATCTCTGGACTTCGAGGATGTCTGCCCGTGCATGCCGAGGAATGAATGTGGGGGCTCGGTGACACGTCAGCGCTTGCTGCCCTGCTCGACGCGTTCGCCTTGCTGCGCTGGCTCTATCATTCGGTGGGCCGCTGCCTCCTCCCACATCCCACGGGGGCCCATGAAGCCTCGGTGGCGCTTACGCTGGCAGTGTGGCAATAAAGTATCGTGGGCATCTCGGCATGTTCACTGTGTCCCCTACTTCCACGACCTGGAGGCATGTAGAATCTGGTGGACATCTCGATATGTCTGTTTTTTTCAGCAGCTCAGGGAGAGCATACGATCTAGATCAGAGAGGGTTGGAAATCTCACCGTGCGATCATAGTTCATTGGTTGGCGTAAGCAGCGACTTCGATGACAGCTGGCGTGGCAACTTGCTGCAGAGAGCGTGGCATTTCGTTGTTCTTTCTGACGCCGCAATGAATGTTGCAAACCGCCCTCCATTGAAACGCCCTCCATTGAAACGCTGTTGTGAAGAAAGTGCCACTCTGCACATCCGTTGGAGAAACAGGCGAAAGCAGTTTGTTGGCAGCCTGCGCCTTTCGTGACACTGGCGAGAAGACCGTGACATCAGTTTGACCACTATTACATTCCGATCCCCTGCAGGTGTCATGTGTCATCCTTGATAGAGCCTTGTGAAGGTCCTCGACTGGTGGCTGTGTCTCTGCACCATTACGGGCTACCAGGTCATTTCTGCCGGCGTGCAGTTGTCCGCCATGTAACGTCGGAATGCAGGTAGGGCACCTACAGCTGTTATCAGCGCTGTTTTACCATCACTTATTTGGAGCATTACCAATGGGTTGACCTCGGGAGGGGTAGAGACGGTGCAGCGAAAGCTCCCTCCAGACCGCGTCAACCATGTCTCCGTGATCTCAAAGTCAATCGGCCCTCGCGAAAGAGTGTCCGCGAGGTAAGAGACGATCTCTCCCGCACGTCCTCCTTCTTCAGAATGCAGTGGACGAGCATGTCGCCAGTTGGCCACGTCGGACCTCGATGGCGAAGAAGAGCCCGTAGGGCGTCCGCGATGGTGAGGTCTGTCGACGGTGGTGGCCGTGGCAGAGTAGTCGGACCCGCCATGGTCGCCATGCCGGTACGGGGATGGGACTGCTCCGTGATCAGGCACATGCACCATTCTTCCTCCCCAAGTGTGAGCTCGTAGAAGAGGAGAGGCCTCGTCAGCATGGTGGCGAGCGCGGTGATTCCAGCCGCCATCCAAGATGTCGGGCACCACCGCATCACCAATCGCGTCCTTCACCATGGTGTTCTCACGCGGTAGGAATTCCGGCGCCAACGGCGACAGCGACGAAGGAGGGGGCAGAACTCCTCGAAGTGGAGAGGCGGTGCCCGCGATATTGGCTCGGGGAGTGGAGCCGATACGGGTGCGAGAGAATGATTGGCGTCGAGCAGGCATCTTCCTGGTAAATCACAGGGGCACCCCTTGACTCAGTCCCATGATGTCCACGGAGCGAGGAAAGTCAGCGTAGGTGCTGGTAGTCATACAAGGAGAGACAAGAGAAAATTTCCTCTGAGAATTAGCTTTGAAAGCTAAATGGTCGTAATTCTCAGAGGAAATTTCCTCTTGTCTCTCCCTGCATGACTACCAGCACCTACGTTGACTTTCCTCGCATCGTGGACATCATGGGACTGAGTCAAGGGGTGCCTCTGTGATGTACCAGGAAGATGCTTGCTCGACGCCAATCATTCTCTCGCACCCGTATCGGCTCCACTCCCCGAGCCAATATCGCGGGCACCGCCTCTCCACTTCGAGGAGTTCTGCCCCCTCCTTCGTCGCTGTCGCCGTTGGCACCGGAATTCCTACCGCGTGAGAACACCATGGTGAAGGACGCGATTGGTGATGCGGTGGTGCCCGACATCTTGGATGGCGGCTGGAATCACCGCGCTCGCCACCATGCTGACGAGGCCTCTCCTCTTCTACGAGCTCACACTTGGGGAGGAAGAATGGTGCATGTGCCTGATCACGGAGCAGTCCCATCCCCGTACCGGCATGGCGACCATGGCGGGTCCGACTACTCTGCCACGGCCACCACCGTCGACAGACCTCACCGTCGCGGACGCCCTACGGGCTCTTCTTCGCCATCGAGGTCCGACGTGGCCAACTGGCGACATGCTCGTCCACTGCATTCTGAAGAAGGAGGACGTGCGGGAGAGATCGTCTCCAACCTCGCGGACACTCTTTCGCGAGGGCCGACTGACTTTGAGATCGCGGAGACAAGGTTGACGCGGTCTGGAGGGAGCTTTTGCTACACCGTCTCTACCCCTCCCGAGGTCAGCCCATCGGTCTCGCGGTAGTTGAGTCTTTCCTGATTTTCCCAGGGCTTGTCACCTGATCAATGGGCGCTCCTGTAGTGCTGCATTACCCGAGTGAGGCACTATGGGATGTACTGAAATATATGCCTGCCAGAAACCGTGGCAGCCATACCAAGTGTCAAGAGACAATGTAGGAAGCTATGAATGTGCACTTCATTTACACATTCGTATTCTCAGTATCGGCTGAAATGCATCTGGTGATGAAAGCAATGAAGTTGGCGGGTGTTGCGCAGGGTGCCCTGCATATTTCTACGTGGTGCTTTCTAAATATGCCCGACCGTTGCCTGATGCTGCATTTGTGCACGTTTTGCCGATCCGCATATGTCTTTGGACATGATTAGTGGTGCCCCATTAGTGGTGCCCCAGAGATTGATGATTGGTGTTTACAGTGTCAGTCATTCGGATGCATTGTCATAGAGCTTGGGCTTAATGTCGGACTTCCTTGTTGGGCCAATGGCCAGATTGCATTGTTCACCGAGAGCTGTGGTTCACCATGTTGGCAGGATATTGCATATATATATATATATATTGTGTTTGCAATGAGGCGTCTGAAGTGCAAATTCTTCCTACTTGTACAGTCCATACTATTTGACACCTAGAGTCTCTCCCTCCGAAATTGAAGGGCTCGGCACGAAAGTTGTGACTTGACTTCAATGAAGCTCCACGCGCATCGCTCCTTGGAAGGAAGTTAATTTCTTATTGAATTATGTCTAGAAGTATCTCAAGTTGATGCAAAGAGCAATCTCAGTTACAGGGCTACGTACACTGCATATAAGGTGAGGGAAATATTTAGCCGTTACAATCAGTTGAGCTCATTTTCCGGAATTTAGTTTTCGGAAGATCCCACTTTCTGAGCCAGTTTGGAAACCCAGTTATATATCACGTGCATGTGATATATAACATGTTATAATATATATATTATAGCATGTGATATATAACCGTTATGGGATAAGTCTAGATTGGGTGTAGACATTTCATTATAATCCAGTTGGGTGTAGGCACTTCATTTTAATCTAGATTGGGTGTAGGCACTTCATTTTAATCCACATTGGGTGTAGACATTTCATTTAATCCAGATTGGGTGTAGGCACTTCATTTTAATCTAGATTGGGTGTAGACATTTAATTTTAATCTAGATTGGGTGTAGACATTTTATTTTAACATACCTTGATGCCTGGAGGGCATTGCATTTTACATTGATAATATTGCATGTGAACATCATTATGTAAATTCGACCGTTAGATGTCAACATCTGACCACAACGAACATATCTACCGGTTGGATTTGCGAAATAATGTTTTTTAAAGCATCAAACAACAAAGACCATCGATCACGAACAGTTTTTCGCTCGTCATCGCATACAAAAACACGATTTTACAAATTCGACCGTTAGATATGTTCATTGTGCTTAGATGTTGATATCTACCGGTTGAATTTGCGAAATGATGTTTTGTTTTGCAACAAATAACAACAAACATCGATTCCGAACAGTTTTTCGCTAGTCATCGCATACAAAAAACATTATTTCGCACATTCAACCGTTATATATGTTCATTGTGATCGGATGTTGATATCTACCGGTTGAATTTGCGAGATGATGTTTTTTTATAAGCAACAAATAACAACAAAAATTAAGACCCGTCCCCTTATACCTATGTCTACACCCAATGGCACATTAAAATGCAGTGTCTACGCCCAATCTAGGCCAAAATGAAGTGCCTACACCCAATCTAGATTAAGATGAAGTGCCTACACCCAATCTGGATTATAATGAAATGTCTACACCCAATCTAGACGTATCCCAACAATTAAATATATATATGTATATATCACGTGCATGTGGAGCTCTTTAGAGCATGCATGTACCATGTGATAACCCAAAAAATCCTGAGTACGAACGCGCATGTGATAACCCTAGATAGGCATGTGCCATGATATAACCCTTCAAAAAACCTAGAAAGCCCTCGATGTGCACACGCCATGTGATAACCCAAAAATCCCTAAGTATGCACGTTGTCATTTGATAATCCTATAACCCCTAAATATGCACACGCCGTGTGATAACTCTAGAGCCCTAAATATGCACGTGCCATATTATAACCCTCAAAAAACCTAGATATGCATGCGTCATGTAATAACCAAGGCATTGCCGTCTAATGAGATGCATCAAGCACTCGACCAACTTGTTGTGATGAGCTCAGTTTAAAATAGGCATCCAGTGGTCATACTGTGCCCACAAATTGTGAGGCGTGTCGGGGACAAAACCTGCACACCCTGCTTTAAGCATGGCAGCGGGGCGGAGCGCAGGTGCAATACAATAACGCTGTTGTGATGTGAATAAGGAGAGAGCAAGTTTTCACCCAGAAGAAGCAACAAGTCGATTACATGTTAGTTTACGTGCTAAATGACGAACCCGATCCCTACGCGTATGTGGTATAGTCAGGGAATGCATCACACAGCATCTGACAACGGCGCCTTGACAGAATACGGATGCCAAAGTGTACCAGGTTATAAATAGCTGTTGCTGCATTTATCATTCAAGACTTTAAGTCAGAGGACAACAACACCAATGTTTGTCTGTGTAGTTCACTCCCCGTAGTTGTTGGATCGATCGATATCTAAAGGGTACTATATGTTTGGGGGGATGTCGTCTGCCCGGGGCCGCGCTTGTCTGCAACGAGGCAAGATACTTCCAAGGCATTACTTATATTTAACTTGAACTTTGTTATCGATTTGTATAACCAGTCATAGATGCGGCCCCGGGCAGACATCCCCCCAAACATATAGGCTGGGCTCTGTACACCGCGTCTCGTACCTGAAAGCATCCGGTTTTCTTTAAGTATGTCATTGAAACTACGCCATCGAGTATAGGCTTGTCGGATTTACTTGTGTTTGATAGATGAATCATCAATGCACTACATGTGGAGTGTAGTTTCACTATGTTGGTGATCATAGACTACATTTCATGAAAATATATACTTGAAAATTAGTCTATACAAATAACACACCATCGGATGGGTGCGTAGGACTGATGAAATCGCGACCATCCGTGGATGAACCGCAAGACAGAGACCTAATTCAGTGGAGAAGGTATACCATCCCTCTCCAGCACTGCGCTTGCCGAATCATCCAATTCCATGCATAACCATTTGTTCACCGCTTCTGAACACGCAATTGTTCAAGCAAACTGGCTACTTTGTCGACCGATGACGATGAGGACCTATTAGTGCCACTCTCGTAGGCTGAGCGCTCGGAATCAAATTCGGAGATCCTCTCAAACAAAGTCGTTTCCGGGGGGCGTGATGTAGTCGCAGATTCGTAAGACTCCTCGATGAGGGTGAGCAGCTGCATCGAAAGGATTGATAGTCTGACCTCCTCTTCTGTGGTGTCTCGGCGCAACTGCCCTCTCAGCCTATCCGGATGGAAACGCAGTATTATCTTTCTGAGATCATTGCGATGCAGGGTGTCCAAACAATGCTGTTGCAACAAACGAATCAACCTATCAAAGAACAAAGGTATAAATATGCTCCGACAGATGGCAGGAGGATGGCAGGAGGAGAAGGCTGATATCAGAGTGGCAGCATGACCGGAGGGCGTGAATACATTCGTCAATAATTTTGTTGCTACCCTGCATGAAAGTACGTCCTACAGGAACCGTGCGCACTGGACCGTTTTCGTGTATATGTGAAGCCATTATGACGCTTCCTGATGATATATCGTCAGGTGTTCAGCACATGAGGTATATTTCCTTATATGCTTTATACGTATTGTATCCATCGTTTCTACACGTGGCACGTGTACTTCATCTGAACTGCTACAAAAACTGCCGATTTCGCTCCTTAGTTTAGCAAAGCGATGATAGAGGATGGGCCGTAGCAAGTCGCACCAACGATCGGATAAAGCCTGGAATGACTAAAGCAACGAATCAACACTGCTTGATTGAATGTCGTTCAGAGAGCGGTATCGTTGCAATCGATCCTAGTGTGCTTGCACGATGGTCGTTCGTATCGTAACTCTGTCACAAATAATATAATATACAATTCCACAGTGTGGTCAAATTTGATGAATTTCGATCACGCATGATGTGTGAATTCAACACATAATGATTGTCGAACGTATTAGTCGTGCCTGCAAGTCGGACCATCGCTTGGGCCAGCGCCCCACACTGCGCCTGCTTCCTCGGAAAGTTTGGCTTTCTGGTTGTACTACAGAAGCTGCAGCGAAGAGCGCCCTAAGTACGTCAAAATCGTGTTTCTCTACATTCGTTTGGTCGGCGGAGTCGGATGCTTCAACAGTGGCAGGCTGCGGCATAGTCTGAGACAATGATATATCCGATATTCCAGCGAGACGTCCAAAGGCATTGCACAGCGGGCTTTGCAGCTCGCTGATCATCTCAGCTGCAAATCTGTGAACTTCGACGGTCACAAATCGTGCCCGACTCAATTCATCCAACGTTATCCATTCCAGTCGCTTGACGCCTGAAGTGCGCATGCCTGCACACGATATGTCGATGTTGATGTCGGATTGACTGGTCACCCGCTATGAAAAACAATGCATACTTCGACCTCGAACACCAATGCACCAACGATGGTTGCTTCATGCGTTATAATGTCGCAGGGAGAAGTTTGCCCCCTGTTTCGGTATTCGCCTTTGTTATCGCTACGTCGATCGGATTCTGGTCATGAAAAATACGCTTTCCGCCCAGAAAGTTCAGCTTGTCGCCACCCGGACCTTCACCTGCTGCGCGATACTCTCGAGCCATGAGCAGCTCCACTCCTACGGATGTATCTGACGATGGTGTGCAATCGGTACTGATGTCGTCGGCATATGACGAAACCTGCTGCGGCGAAACCCATCTTGTCGTTGCCACGAAGGTCTGTGTCCACATATGGCTGGCGTGAAGCAGATTGCTTTAGCTGTTTGAAGGTAGGACATCGTTTCCGCGCTCGTTTCGTTTCCTCGGTAACCTGATCCACGCCAGTATTTGAACAGAAAACGCAGTTTGACGCATCATGCCTACTCGCAGTTACTGCATCGTCGCGGTCATGAAATGTGGATCGATATCTACCACCTCTTCCACGTCCGTACATATTTATCTTGCACAAATAAAATAATCAAGTGAAAGCGCGGACGGGAGCACTATTACAATGACCAACTTATTGTCGTCACTGTTTAATAATACGTTACACGACATATTATGTAGAACGTCATCAGGATCAACACATATCAGAGCGATTAGTGATGGGAACGTATTTTGGTTGTTGTACGAAGTATGTTCTCGCCGGACCACAGACCAGTGTGTCTTATATGTGAGCCAGTTTGACTCGATAGAAACTCGTAGAAACTCGACAATTATGCGAAAGGAGCATACTGCTTTAACTACACGTGTGTTCACAATCACTACAAGATACGACGCGTCGCGTCTTGAAATAGTCTTGAAATTCATTAATGATGACCTCTCGAGACGATTTTTACGCTACTCGTTCGGTTGCGCTGCGATGACGATCGGATACTCTAGTGATCAGATTATCTGATGTGACGTGATGATTCATCATAATTCGTCATCATTTACTACAGGTCTATCACTATCTTTCGGCCGTTGATTTCTTTATTTATACTTCTTCATAACAACTTTCTCATTTATATTCCATATTCGGGAATTATCAGTGTGTACACAAAACCTATTTTATGTGCACCACGAATGCCGCACACGACAGTGGCGGGTATCGTCGGTGCGTACGCATTTATATGTACGCAATATATATGAAGGGGGTGTTGGAAGGTAGATTTTGTAAGCTGATTGTTCGTGCTTGAGAGTTCTTGATTTTGAAAAGGGGAGATATGCAGCTTGTATAGACGCGACGGGCAAGCGTGGATAGGTGGCTGTGATATAACAGTGTCTTCACTGTTCAAGATGCACTGCCGCGGTACAGTGTGGGCACCGTTCACCTTCAGACGTTCACGCCGATCACATCAACGTTGAGCGTGCACCTTCTCGCGCTTCACTCAGTGCTCGCCGTTTTGACACGTCACATCGAGGTACCCAGTCACAATAACGCGTCGGTATGTATACGGTATATATACGGTATATATACGGTGTTTACATTATTCGATTTTGATATACGTTGGGTTTCAGGTATACGTTGGGTTTCAGGTATACGAAAAATAAAAATATTTAATACGCACTGAAGGTGCATATGTGTAATTGTATTATATTCATAAATAATAGCGGACGGGTCAATATATCATATATAGGTAATGACGTGTCTCAGTGACACGTCATTTTGATTCTCAATCCTGCAATACCCGTACACGCGAGGCATGACCGCCTGCGCCTGCGCCTCGTCGTCGCGCGTTGCTGCTCCCATAAGAGCAGCGTGTCCACGAAGGACATAAATGGATCCGGTTGCTCGCTGCGGACCTCGTCTTGAAGGCCTTTGTGTCGCTTGAGCCTCGTCAAACCAGGCGGGCTTGCCTGGGTTTACAAGGGCAGCCCCGACCGCGACCGTGCCATCAGCGGTCGTCGTCCTTTCAATTTTTCCTCCAACTTATTTTTACCTACGATATACGTTCCTCCTACGTGTCCACTGGTTCCTTTCTTAAATCAATGATTTTTTTTAGTATAATTCCTCTTAAATATTTCATAATCCAGCGGGTGTACTTTCTTAATATGGGGACTTATGTGTTCAACTCCGTGACTTCGCCAGCGGCTGGCTTATTTCCTTATTCTTAAAGTTTGGCCAAAAGCCCAGCGGCTGCTTTCTTATCGGCGGAGTTTCTTATTACCCGACACTTGCTGCAAGGAAGGAAGCCTGTACTTTGCGTTGACCGGAAAACACAAGGTACAGAGGTTTTCTGGCAGGTTCTCAACTTGATAAATAAGCGAGGTCTGTTATGCTTTGCGCGATGAGTGAAGCTGCCACGACACGCGCGCGGCAAATAGAATACTGTAAATAAAAAAACGAGGAATAATCACCGACGAGCGCACTGCGAACGCGAACGAGAGGCGACGTTGGACTCTTGCTGGCCAATATGGGGGGCACGACATCTGTTGAGGATGCCACCGAGTATATAAAAAGCGCTAGAGCAAACCGCAAAGTATGCGTGCTTGGAGGTCGTGTCATATCATGCGCCGAAGTCGGAGACCCTAACGGGATTCCTCTTCTCTATTTCCCTGGAATCGGCGCAAGTCGATATATCGTGTACACATTTGAGCACGCTGCCAGAAATCTCGGCTGCAAAGTCGTATGTTTAGACTACCCCGGAATGGGGCAATCATCGGCCACGTCGATGAAGCATGCTCGGACGTTAGAAAATTGGGTCGATGATGTCGCGATAGTGGCAGAAGTGGTGTTTGGGAAATCGACTAAATTTAGTATTATCGGCGCTTCTGCAGGCGGTCCGCATGCGCTTGCATGTGCCGCCTCAGAAGCGATAAAGGACCGAGTTGTCTCATTAGCGCTAATCGAGCCGTTTGTATCTATTCACACTCGCGGGGCGCCGAGCGTGTTATCGCTGGCAAGATATGTCCCATCATTGTTGTTGGGTGCGATTGGCCGACTCGTTCCGCATGCGGTTAAAATCGGCTCGTCCACATTGCCATCTTCACTCCGCCATGTGTTCAATACGCATGAAATGGAGGTGATCAAGGAAACTGGAGAGGCCGGCGTTTGCATCATAATGCAGGCCTGCATACATGAGGCAACGTGTCGTGGAACGCAAGGGTTCAGTGATACGTTATCCCTGTTGTGTGAGAAGAAACATCAATTTCATATAGATTTTGACGCTATCGAAACCCCTATCACTATTTTTGCGGGTAAGTGCAACACACAGATGGTCTCTCTGACGTCTCTCAAGAACCTAGTCAGTCAGCTGAAAAATGTAAAGGGCGGTGTGGAATTCGTCCACGTTCCAGATGCCACCCACGACGGGCTTTTAATCACACACAGTTCGCATGCGCTGCAGGCAAATGTGAAATATCATCCCTCGGCCGCAGCCACTGCCGAGCTGCAGGCTGCAGCTCCTTGGTTGTGATAAATATACCGCAAAGGCCCGTACGAGATGGAGGATAATCCTGTAAGGTGCTCATAATGGAATATTGCATCATACGCGGAAGGCCCTGAATATATTCCTGCGATACAGTATGCATTGGCATTTGCGTACACGCATCGCGTTTCCGATGCAGGAGATTGTGGCAATAATAACACAGTTACAATCGAAAGGCACAACTGATACACGCACGTGCAGCAACGAGTCGGCTGTACATTTCTATAATGCCAAGTAACTATATGCTCGAATGCACATCGTCAGTGCGCACCGTAGTTTGGCACGATGCTAAATTAATTGCTATTCCAATCAGTGTGGATGCAACCATTCATGCGCATACGATATATCCTCGATGCGGGATCTTTTCGTTGATTTATCATATCCACACCCATATTATTATTGCGGGGAAATTTCATTCAGCACCGAACGTAACGTGAACCCAACCTGCTTGGTCGGCATCCCATTAATCACATGCCAGCACATCGTAAGCTTGATTGAGGATGACGCCCTGCCCTTTTACTTACGGTCATCATTTCACAATGTTTCTTTTCAAATCTGTCAATTAATATATGAAATCATCTCCTCTCGGGCCCAGAACTCTTCGCGTGTTCCCCGTGGCCCATCAATTGTTAAACGCAAGTCCGGTTTGGCCAGAGTTTGTTATTTTATAATTATCAAGATTCGAAGAACACTCATTCTGCTCTTCGTTGCTGAAAATATTCCGCCTGCCATGTCTATCAACCGATAATTATTGCACTTGTCCAACTTTGAAACACTTGGTATGTTAGGGAGATTCATCCGCGATATCTGTTGATGGGATATGCTGGGGATGGCTCCAGATTTTGAGGCGCTGCAAGTCCTTAATGCTGGCAGGGTGGATACAGAAGCGAGCGATCTATCTCCCACCCTCCCTCCCTTACTCCCCTAGGTGCGGGAGCTAAAAACACAAATGTTTTACGACAATGTGACGATTGGCACATGCATGCCAGCGATACACAAATAGCCTTGCTGTCGTATTGGGAAGAGATTAATGATGATAGGCTGGGGAAATGAAGATGCATAAATGAAGGTATATAGTGCCAACACCAAAACGTCAAATCGTCGATATATATCTGATGCGGGCTGCGCTCTCTGGCAGTACCCCAGTGGCGGGCCCTGAAAGTGCGTTATGAATGGAATTCCCATCTCCTTGACTGGCACTTGGATATTTCATGACTGTCTGCGGCAGTGGCCATTCGAGCAATCTTACAGCGACACGAATGGTTGCATCGCTATGTCAATTTGTTACTTATGGAATTTTGACGTACTGCACATGTGTGATGTCGGCATAGATGGAGGAGCATACTTTGTTGCCAGGTTCACTGAGACCACGGTTGGGTTCATGGAGGATGTGCTGGGCTACTACCCAAAGCTTGCCAAGTGCTCGGCCGGTCCCAGAATCTGCCACCCCGCCCACTGTAGAAGCCTTCGAGGATTGTGTCCATGGCTGCAGCTGTCCGCAACGCAGATGCAGCACTTGACGGGCAGAGTGAAGGATCACGTGCTCGGAGTGCAGCAATGACTGTGGCGATGAGCGGCTGCTGCACAGTTGGTGGCGGTGGGAGCGTCTCAACACACTCCTCCATGCCTTCTGCAACACTGCGCTGGATACATATTTCCGTCCCATTCATGAGTCCCGGCAGGCGGATGCAACCACGAGTCCCTTCGATCTCCAGATCGTCAACTTCAAATGCTGCTTCGAAGTCCCACGTCGCCGTGCCGACAGCCCCGCTCTCCCATCCAAATGATGCAGCCACTCGGGTCTCCACCCCAGCTGCCGTGGGCGCATCGCTCCTGTCACCATCACCAAGCTTGGACGTCCTCGCATGGCCGCGGCGAGCTGTGCCATTCAAGTTGCAGAGGGGCCCGAACACAAAGTCCAGCAGATCAAGCGCGTGTGACCCCACGTCAACAAAGAGGCCTCCCCCCGACAGCTCAGCATCCGTTCGCCAGACTGCCGCGCAGTCCGGTGGCGGCGGACACTTGCGGAATCGGTAGCAGACCGAAGTGACATCCCCGATGGCGCTCTCTTCGTACAGTAACGAGCGGAGGCGTTGGATGCGCGGGTACGCGCGCCGGTAGTATGCCACAAAGAGTGGCAGCCCGCGCTCCGCGAACACAGTGGCCATCGCAGCGGACTCTTCGTAGGAGCGCGCCATCGGCTTCTCCATGTAGCATGGCTTGCCGGCAGCCGCGACGAGCCGCGCAAGCTCGAGGTGAGAGCCAGGTGGGGTGGCGACATAAACTGCGTCCACATCCGGATCCGACAGGAGGGCGCTGACGTCGTCGTACCAGTGAGGCACCCCGTGGCGCGCTGCGTAATCTGCCGCCTTGCGAGTGTCTCGGCGCATCACCGCCGTCAGACTGCTGCCATCTGCACGTTGAAATCCAGGCCCACTCTTCATCTCCGTCACGGCGCCGCAGCCAAGGATGCCCCATCGTATCACTTCGCGGCCCACTAAGCTGCCGGCCGCCTGTATCAACGGCGTCACTGACGGCGCCAGTACGGGTGGGAGAGGTTGACTCTTGCCAACTCTACCCAGCGGTGGCTGGGGCGCCGGTCGTACTGGTGCGCCTGCCTTGGCTGCACTTTGATAAATGGCGCAAACAAGGGCGACGGCCCGCCGTGCTTCGCGGCCGCTCAGCTCGAACCGCCCAGAGTCCCCGGCGCGCTGGCGCTCGATTGCCTCCACGAACGCCGCGATGTTCCTTTGGAAATTGCTGTTGGAAAGAGCGAGCGGATCTGATGCTCCGCCCGGCTGCGGCGCATCGCTGCCTGCCATGGGCGCCAACGGCGCAGCTGAGGAGCGAAAGGACCAATGCACTGCCGTGTCACCTTCCACCTCGACGGATCCGTCGCGCCCGCCGATGAGGATCCGCCTATCCGAGCCAGGGTAGAGGGACGTGGCGGCGAGGGCGGTGCCCAGCGTGCCGTCTGAGAACTTCAGCCACGCCACTCCGGTGTCCTCCACCTCGAAGCCGGGCAGCTCGTGCCCCCGCGCCGCTGTGCGCGCACTCACCTCGACCACCTCATTACCAGCGGAGGCCGCGGCGCCGAGCCACTGCAGCAAGTCGAGGCTGTGGATGGCCTGGTTGATGAAGGCGCCACCGCCGTCGAGGGCATGAGTGCCCTGCCAGCGGCTCGGCGCATAGTAGGAGTCGTCGCGCCACCAGGGGACCTGCGCGGATAGCACGGAGAGTTCGCCGAAGTGCCCCGCGCACACCGCAGCGCGCAGCGCCTGGAAGGCTGGTGCGAAGCGCCCCTGGAAAATGCCGCCGAGCAAAACCCCTGCCTCCTCGGCCGCCACGATCATCGCGTCCGCGCGCTCCACGCTCACCTCGAGCGGCTTCTCGCAGAGCACGTGCACGCCATGGGCGAAGCAAGCAAGGGCGGGCTCGAGGTGCGATCCACTCGGTGTTGTGATGATTGCGAAGTCGGGTTTACAGCTTGCAAGCAGAGCCTCCGCCGATTGATAATAATGGCCACCGAACTCGGCGGAAAACGCGTGGCCCTTCTCGGGAGTCCGGCAGCAGCACGCGATGAGGTCGATCCCGAGAGACTTCAGCGACAGCGCGTGCAGCTTGGCGATACCCCCAATACCAATGATGGCCGCCGTCAGCGGCATGCTTGAGGCGCTTTACACTGATATAGCCAGGCCGTGAGATAGTGCTTAACTCGACATACACGACAATGTTCAGGAGGTCACAGCCACTTTGCTGTCGTCACATATACCACTACCCAAGCGTACTGAGAACGTTAACAAAATATTGAAAAATAAAAAGTCACCAGGTATTTGCGATCACGGCTCGCGACAACGATATGCTTTAAAAACTTGAACACCTGCTGCGTGAAAATAGCTTGAGCCCTAAACTGGATAGGCTCGCATACAGCTGCGGACAATATGGATGCGGTGACATTTTCCATTCGACGAATTCGACTGAAAGTTTACCCCTGAGAGGAAGACCCAACTCATCACAGTCTTAGTTAGCATTCTTCAATCTCAGCACACTGGGAGCTGAGGCTGAATTGGCCAATATCGAAGAAGAAAGCCGTCGCTCGTTCAGGGGCACGGAATACCTTCCAGGTACATTGCCTTCCAACTGTTGTATTTCCATAACGTATATTCGTTATGAGATATATATATTGCCATATCGGTCAGTGTTATTTTTCGAAGTTTGCAACGAGATGTGAAACTTCCTCGCAGGGGTGGGTGGATGCTATCGAGAGCATACGACAACGCGGGGAAACGATTTTTGAAATATTTCACTCTCCCAATTGAAAGTAAAAAACATGACCCCAGGAAAGCCGGCAAGATGGCCTCAACGCTAAGTCCGGGAAAACATTCTACTAACGTGCCCAATGGACTCTGTGAAAAGACGCACCTGTGAGAAGTAGGCGAACTACAGCTACGCCCACTAACCTCGCTGGGAAACTCTGTTGCCTGAAATCGCTTGAAACCCAGCTGTCGATCCTATATAAACTCTCAAAACGGTGTATTGTGGGCAGTTACAGTTGAGAAAAAACATAACAGCACCATATAAAGAGATAAGTCCTTTACCTTTAAGGATTGGGTAGGGATGTGGTATTATCTGAGGTAGATAGATGTTGAACTTAGGGTTAGGGTGGGGATGTGGTAGAGAAAGAGTGACCTACTGTCGAGTGACCATCTCTCTCTCTAAGAGTGACCTGCGCTTCGCGCGGCTTTGTACCCACGATTCGAGTCGAGGGCTGCGTTAGGCCTGTGCTACACCGGATTTCGGTACACTACTGTTGAGAAGCAAATAAGATTCGTTTCGCCGGGTCATACAGTCTCCATATGACCCGGCGATCATTTTCAGACGAGTTATTAAATCTATAAATCACAGTCCGCGCGATCAGATTAAAATCGACATTCGCCTGATCGAACGTGCGAAACGACTTAAAAAGGAATATTTCGGGCAAACGCGCGTCGGTCCGACGTGGACAACATCATAAAAACATGCTCGTGTGTACAGATCGCGTCCGCGTCGTTTGAAAAATATAAATGCAGATTTTCCACGTCGAAAACTAGACGACCCGATCTTGAACAGTGTCTGTGATTGGAAAATGCAGCATATTCTAGTCCAGCGATACACGATCTTCGCACCCCAGCTAGCCGGTGGTCTCTCTGAACCGTTCCCGTTGTTTTGATCTGATGATCCAGGATTTGTCGCAGGCGACATTTGGGTGACATTTGGTGCAAATGTTGTCCAACATTCGAGGTCCCAAATGTTGGACGATTATTTGCTTTTTGGCATTTCACAAATAATGACTTCGCATGACCTCGCATGACATCGCCGGATGACAGTCGCGACAGGAGCCAATGAAATCGCTGCGATCAACACATTTGCTTTCCCAAGTTTCGGTGTAGCACAAGGCCTTACTTGATGATTGTGAAGCTCGTCTCCGAACGCCCTCATTTCAGTATGCGTTACAAACCCTCAGTAATGTTCGCGCTATTTCGGTCCGGAGACTCGGGTTCCAAAGAAAGGGTGGTTTATGCGAGAAATGTCATGAGGAAACAGAAACTGTACCGCTAGACCAGAAGCCCGAAAAAGGTGAGCCAGGCCGGGATCGAGCCCGTGACCTCTCGCATACCGGACGAGCGATCTGCCGTTGAGCTACTCTGGCTGTTGATGGCGATTCAGGTGCGGTACAGAGTGCGAGGAAGACAGATACGCTGTCCGGCTAAGCTTGCTAGGAGACAAACTGATAATCCTATAACTTGTGTCTGGCCGAAGCTTTATGCTCTCGGAAACCCAGACAGTGAAACGATGACTGTACTACTGTACTGTACTACTGTACAGTACAGTGCTAGGATGTCACGGACACGAGACGGAAGCAGGGTCGGGCTAGGGGCTAGTCAGAGCCCATAATAACTAAGCCTAAACCCGAAGTCCAGCACACCACCCGTGGGTGTGACTACCTAGCAAGGCAGGTACAGGGTATACAGCCACGTGATAATAAACAAACACCTACGTGCAACTCGGTGGAAACCGATCACTTCTAGCTGGGTGCCGGGGTCTTGACCCGGTCATCCCACTACTGGGCTAAAGCTAATCAAGCTGCCAGGATGATTGACAAGAAACTCAGCCACTTCGAAGCTGGTCAGCAGAGCTGAGTTCAGCGGTTGGGATGTAAATACAGAGTAATCCCGAAGTGAATTGCAGACTGTCCCTTTTAAATTGAGCACCACCAGGCCCAAGCGGGCAAGGCGGTTCCACAGCAGAAAGCAAATCAACTGAAGAATTCATACAAGCAGATTCCCATGGCGGTTTGAACAGAACTCGATCGTCAGGCGGCCAATCACGGATGTCCAGAGAGCCAAGTGGCGGATCCGAAGCAAAGAGATCTCCAGTAGACCGATGGACGGTGACTCCGGGCTCAACCAGGCCCCTGTCACCACCGCCCACGGCAACCAGAGATGCCGTAGCACTGGCCAGCAGAGAACAGCAGAGCATCGAGGACATCAACGCACACCGGAGAAAACTCGGCGGCGCCCGTGGACGGTACATCGGAGCTGCTAGTGGCGATGCCCCCCTGTCAGAGTCATGCTCAAGAGTGCCGAAGGAGTCAAAAGCCACTTGCCGCCCGCCGTCAGAGTCATTGTCAGAGCCTTGGTCGTTGTCAGAGATTTCAGAGCCAATGTCAGAAGCCTCAATCGTCATGCCAGCAAACAGCGGAGCCGGTGCAGAGTCGCCAAGCCAGAGCGATGGGACAGAACCAGGCAAGCCGAGAGAGCCAGGGACAGCCACTGGTGGGTCATGAGCCGTAGGCACACCACCAGCCACGAGTGCAGAGGGATCCCGAACCGCAGGCGGTGGCGGAATCGAACCCCGTGCATCCGAGTGGAATGTGGCTAGAGGAAAGTGAGCCACGCCGTCATCGTCAGCTGCCGCATCCCGAGCGGAAGCCGCCGCATCCTGAAAGTGCCGCAGAGACGTGGGCTCAGCCGCCACAAAAGAATGCGCCGACAGCTCGCACACCTCTGGGCGACCCTCCATCGTGCAGAGCGACTCGAAGGCGTGCTCATCCCCCGCGTCATAGAAACGCTGGAAACGAACAGCCAAGCAGTCAGTCTCGTAGTCTTCAACCGCACCACAATAGTGGGCAGAGTGAAGACCGCCGTTGGGGCATTCAGCATGCCAGTGCTTTAAACCACTTTGTGCACACACCGCATTCTGGCAGTGGGGCACGAAGGCACCACTCTTCTTGTCAAACGAGACAGGAGGAGCGGTGCCAAGCGGTTTAACACCAGCACGATGAAGCTTGGCAGCAGAGCGGGTAAGGTGCTTGCCCGCAGGCGGAGGCCCTTCCCGCTTCTGCCGCTTCAGGTCACGAATGTCCTGCTGCATGCGCTCCAGCTGCTTCTGCAGACCGGACAACGCCGCAGCCAGGTCAGACGCGCCATCGCCGAATGACAGAGCAGAGACAGGGGCGTCAGAGACTTTCAGGCCGTGGCGGAACTGCTCCCGCACACGAGCCTGAATAGTCAGGAGAGTCACGCCCTGCCGCTGGTCAGCCCGAGCCAGAGAGTTAGCCAAATCACGGTATAGCCACGAATCGCCGAGAGCCTTCAGAAACTGCCGCTTCACCGCGTCCTCTGGCAAGTTGTGGGAACGCCGAACGTCCCTCAACAGGCCATTGAACTCGCGGATGCCACGGTCAGGATCTTTGCTGCTGGGGATTCGGACCGCCAGCAGCAACTCAAAAGAGTCAAAGGGTTCCGAACGCTCCTGGAGCATGCGCACCACCTCAAGGGCAGCGCGCTTGCCATCTCCAGGAACGTCGGACCCAGAGGCCTCAAGCCAGTCACGGGCAGGTGAGCCAGGGCGAGCCAGAAACGTCAGAGCCGAGAGCAATAATTCATTTGCCTCATGCCTGGCCTCAACTGCCATGTCAGTTAAGTCAAACAGGGGAGCAAACGCCGTCGACTGAAGCACAAACTGCGTGCGGAGCTCATGCATTAATTGCGAAAAAATGTCCACAGCGTCTGTCTCTGTACCCGCAAAGCGCTCCGATTTGTCCCCAAGAATCTTAGTGGCAACGGTTTTCGCAACTTTCCTGTCGAAACTGTCACGAGCCAACTGCTTACATTTGTCCAAAATCTCTCTCGCAGCTGCGGTGGTCGGAGCTGGCAGCTGCGGAGTGTGCGGAGTCGCAGCGTGCTGCGCACCGACGTCATCAAAAATCGTTTCTAATCTACGGACGCGAGACCGCGTCGATCTATTTGCTGTGGTAACCATGATGAAGAGACAGGGGAGGAGGTTGAGCTAAACAGGGAGATGGTGTAAGAACGCTTACAGCGGCCAGATAGTTTGTAGAAGTCTCAGACGTACAGATCAAAATTCACAGGTCGTGAGCGGAACCATGAGAGCGGCCAAAATCAGTCACGTGTGGAACGACCTCGCCGGAGCCAGCGGCGCACGAAACAGATTAACCCTCGCTGCGACGATGCTTCCGTAAAATAAAAATAACCCGTCACTAACTGATCTCCTGCGCAGCGAAGGCGAGCACAATGCGTGCCGCCATCACTGCCAAGTCAAAAGGCCATACCGTAAGAGTAATTCACCACCGCCCAAGTGGGCGCTCAACCCCTCCTACGTCCTACTTAGCCGAACATGGCAACAGCAAGGCGTTGTGCCATCATCAGAATCACCGGAAAGCCGGTGCGGCCTATAACCTGCGAGGAAGACAGATACGCTGTCCGGCTAAGCTTGCTAGGAGACAAACTGATCATCCTATAACTTGTGTCTGGCCGAAGCTTTATGCTCTCGGAAACCCAGACAGTGAAACGATGACTGTACTACTGTACTGTACTACTGTACAGTACAGTGCTAGGATGTCACGGACACGAGACGGAAGCAGGGTCAGGCTAGGGGCTAGTCAGAGCCCATAATAACTAAGCCTAAACCCGAAGTCCAGCACAGAGTACTGACTCCCCACGGTGCCACGTAGGCGGCGAAGAGTGAAACACGAAGGATACAACTTTTTCCCCCAATCTGCCGTTGCGGTGCGCTCTCTGTTGGGGCATCGCGCGGCTATGGGCGGCGCGACTGTTGGGGGCGTGCGGCCTGTGCGGCACGATTGTATCCTTCATGACACAACCTCACTCTGAAGTGTCTACGTGGCACAACCACAACCAGCTGCCGGCGTCACACCTGCGCAGTGGAAGCGTGGTGGGCCCATAACCTCATGAGGAAACAGAAACTGTACCGCTAGACCAGAAGCCCGAAAAAGGTGAGCCAAGCCGGGATCGAGCCCGTGACCTCTCGCATACCGGACGAGCGCTCTGCCGTTGAGCTACTCTGGCTATTGATGGCGATTCTGGTGCGGTACAGACTACTGACTCCCCACGGTGCCACGTAGGCGGCGAAGAGTGAAACACGAAGGATACAACTTTTCCCCCAATCTGCCGTTGCGGTGCGCTCTCTGTTGGGGCATCGCGCGGCTATGGGCGGCGCGACTGTTGGGGGCGTGCGGCCTGTGCGGCACGATTGTATCCTTCATGAAAATGGCCGTAGCGGCAGCGCTATTTCTCGGGAAACTCGGAGGAGGTCGAACACTGTCATCAGTGATGACAGACCGGTCGACGGGTTCCTTGAGTGTTGCCCAGGTGCGGACAATGTTCACGGTCTTTCTAAGACGAAAGTTCGCAAAAGTAGAGTAGACAAAGCGACAGAGCCTGGTGCAGGTTTGCACACGGTAGGTGCCTATTTAGCTGTTAGAATTTCTGCACCTGCACTTGTTTGAAATTCAAACTAGCTCAGACCACTGAAGTCAAGTTCGATTTGAAAAATCAAGGTATGGCTTACGCGAGGTCGACTTTACACAAAACTTCGGAAAATATTTTTATTCGATAAACATGTCGCTTAAACCAATCTAAACATATTGCGCGCTCCGGGTATACAATTGACCCAGGCATTAAAAAGTTATGGCCGATACCGCTCGGTTACCTCCCATACTTAACCATACTTAAGAGCACACTTCAATCGCATTTATCTCACGATCTAAAAAATCGGAAGTTTTGTGTAAAGTCGACCTCGCGTAAGCCATACCTTGAAATAGTTTCACCTTTTTCTATAAGCCGAGCGAGTTTTAAACAAGATGTCTAACGTTGTTGCATTATGCACGGAGATTAAGAAAGTTGCTGAGATGGCCTCGTTGGGCGACGGGGTAAAGGCATCGTTGTTGCGGCCTAAGATTCTGGCGCTCAAGAACGACCTGAAGTCGCGAGGAGCACAATCATTTGTTGTCCAGTTATTGGATGCGGTGCTGCGGGGTGCAAACTTTGAGATCGCAGGGCAAGGCGAGACGCAGGCAGATTTGGAACTCCCGGAACGGGCTTCAGCTTTTCTAGAGGATCTTGGCAACGTTGTTAACCCCTATGGAGCGGTTTGTACCGTATACGGTACAACCACTTCAAACTCTAAGCTTGGATTCATTTCTCAGCCCGATAGCACTTGTCGGAATCGGCCATACACGCTTCGCACACCCGTTGCAATAGGTATATCTAATACTCAACAGTTTATTCTACACATATACTTAGTATATATATCTCACCGAAGGGCAATTTTGTTGTAGTAAAATCCCCAAAGTTGCTTATGTCTAGGCATGAAATTTGGGTCAAAAGTATCTTAAAGTGTGCAAAATCGAGGTGTAGATGCCATTCATCGACACGGATTTGTTGGTTCAGTGACCACTATCATATAAAATGACCATGCACCTCATATGGGCAATACTTACTTTCCCAACAGTCGATTTCCCCCGAAAACACACAATATGTGTCAGGGTTATGACCGATGACATATGTGTCATACATGTCATACGTGGCATACCTGTCAGACATGTCATATCGTGTCTTGTCATGTCATGTCATGTCATGTCATGGCATGTCATGTCGTGTCATGTCGTGTCATGTCATATATTATAATGACAGACAGTCGTCAGTACGGTCGACTATGACATGTACAATCATACCATCTGTCATTCACTCACCTTGAGTGACACCTGTCATCGAGAGGCCAGGTTGTGGCATCGAGATGACAAAGCAAAATGAAGTCTTGAAGAACCGAAAGTGTTCGGAGAAAACTCATCTTCGCTTCTAGCATGTTCTGAACAAGCATGCGAGTATCATATGGCTTATTCGTTCAGCCGATACTGATTGTTCAACCAATGCCTTGGGTTCACAACCCACGATTGTGGTGGCATCTATGAGATGCGGGGCATTGCGTAAATGAGGTAGCGTTGAGCTACAACAATCACTTCTGAAGAAGCACTGCACTCATATCCACACAGACGTTGCGTGAGCTATTAACGTTCCATAATAGCCTCGCTATATATCATATATCATTTCGCTTCCAAGCGAACCCTTAAGAGTGGTATTCTTAAAGGGAAAGGATCAGCATCAAATCCTCCTAAGCCTTGCCAACGTTGTGGTCGTGCCAATCACGTCACAAAGGATTGTTTCTCCACCAGGACACCAGATGGAAAACCTATAAAAGGCAATCCTCCAGCTCAGAATCCACATAGAGGACAACAGTAACAAGATAATCAGGGTGCTAAGAACGAGTCTAACAAACTTGTAAAAACGATCAACACCCTGGTTAAGGAGCTACAGACTCAGCAGAGCATCAATGCAGCAGTTGCAACTCCAGCTTCAGCTCCAGCTCCTCAGGGAAACTCTCCGGGTACTGCACAGGTACCAGTGTTGAGAGCACCCCGAGGGTAAATCAGCCTGAAGAAGTGAAGATGCCACTGAAGCAAGTGGCCGGGTTGAGAGTATCTCAGAAGAAGTCCTTTCCGGTCTGACATTACAGTTTCAGCCAAGGCACGGTATCGGTTGGTCCAAGGTGTTATTAGTCGATACCGATATGTACAAAAAATCTATCAGGCGATACCAATAGTGTGTTAAAGTTATTAGTCGATACCGATATCAACTAATTGGGTATTAGTTGATACCGATTTTCCGATATGTGAAAAAAAAAACTATTAGGTAATACCGATATCATAATGTACTTATATATCGGTTCCTAGCAAGCATACGAATTCTGCCTACTCCTACCTATCTAGTTCAGCTCTTCGGCACATGATTCCTACCTATCTACATATCTAGTTCATTGCAACCATTATTAGGGAATGCTCAATGGTCCCTTCATTCAGACTTTTTCTTAAGTCGCTATGCATCTGGATGCAAGCGCTAAAAGCTCGCTCTACTAACACCGGTTGTGCTCGCAGGCGCAACAAGGAACGGTGTGGTCTGATCATCTTGAACATCGTAATAAAAGGGAATCCCTCCCCCCCTGAGTCTTCCACCACTCTGCAAGATACAAGTCAAACTCGTCATCATTTTTATTGCCCCGTGGCACTGCTGTAGCGGGTTCATATTCATACAACTTCACTATCACTATCTGAAAACACTTGCAAATATGGTTTTTGTGTTGGAAATAATGGACTTCTTGGCATTGGGCGTATCACGTTGGGCGGTGCTCTCATACGCAAGCGCGTCGATGCAAGACGCTTGGTCCTTGGGACGCCACTTCTCTTGCAGCCGAAGGATCGCTTCCGATATTTCGATATTCCGATATCTTTCCCGATATGACACTGATTTGGTATTAGTCGATGCCGATATGATATGGCGTGGTATTAGTTGATACCGATGTTACATAATTAGCAATTAGTCGATATTGATATTCCGATAACTCTTAAAGAAGTTATCGATTGATAGCAATATCGCCGATATATCGATATATCGGATATCGGTTGCAACCGATACCGTGCCTTGGTTTCAGCAGATAGATACTCCCTCAGAGCACATCGCACAGATGCAGTCTCGGACAGCACAACTGAAATCACAGAAGAAGATGTTGTTGTACAAAGGGAAAGTATATGGACAGAGTACTCGCATATATTGGTAGATCCAGGAGCTACATCGTCTTTTATCGACAGACAATTTGCTTCTCGGCTTGGTATTGCACCAACAGATTCCCCATCATCATTCTCAGTGGGATTGGCTGGAGGAAGCCAACTACCCTGTACATCCTATCTTCCCAATGCTACATTCACGCTGGGTAAGTATAAGGACACAGAGGATTTCTACATCATTGACATGAAACCCTTCACTGTCATCCTGGGTCAAGATTGGTTGGAGAGGAGAAATCCACATATTGACTTCCAGTCCAAAAATCTGACGATCACTAGGAAACACTCATCAGGTTCCAGTGTTCGCACAGTGCTGTCCAGAGTTGAACAGACTCAAGGCTCAGATGACCTTCCTGAAATGGAATTGGTCAGTGCCACCACTATGAGAAAGCACCTACGTCGTATACGATCCAGTGGTTCGGCTGAAGAAGCCGTAGCTTATCTCTTCTTTCTCTCAGAGGTCGATGGTGAACTGGTCATGACAGCAGCAGACTCAGACACCACTATGGAAGACCCAAAGGTCACAGCAGCACGTGATCTAGTCAGAGAAGACTTTTCAGATATTTTCCAGGAGGATCTTCCAGCTGGCCACAGGCCAGAACGGTTTGAAGGTGGATATCATCGCATCAACATTGAACCTGGGCACAAGCCACCATCACAGCCAGTTCGTACCATTCCAGTGCCTATGATGGAGGAGCTCAAACGACAGATCATCAAATATGTCGAACTGGGTATCCTTCGTCCGTCATCATCACCATATGGATGTCCAATCATTTTCGCTCCTAAGCCAGGGGGAAAGTGGAAGATGTGCTGTGATTATCGAGCCCTTAATAACATCACAATTAAGGACACGTATCCATTGCCACCTCACGACACCCTTCTTGAACAGCTTAAAGGTGCACGATGGTTTAGCAGATTTGACTTCAATCAGTTCTTTCATCAGATCCCTATACATCCAGATGACATTCACAAAACAGCAATACGCACCAGATACGGTTCCTATGAGTGGACAGTTATGCCTTTCGGGTTGACTAACGCTCCTGCAACCGCTCTTCGTGTTGGAAATCGAGCATTCTTTGACTTCATCGATCAGTTCTTGGTCATTTTCATGGATGACACCATTGTGTACAGTCCAGATTTTGACAACCACGTGAAGCATGTTCGACAATTTCTCCAGCGTTGCAGAGATCATCAGTTCTACATCAGGCCTTCTAAGGTTGAGTTGTTCGTCAGATCCATCGATTTTATCGGACACCACATCTCTGAGGCAGGCCTATCCATCATCGAAGACAGAATCCGTGCAGTCATGGCAATCCAGCCTCCAGTGTCGTATGGTCCAACCGTTGGAAAACAGCCTCTACGCCGTATGGCTAAAGATGGCAAGTCATCCCTTCGGTCATTCTTGGGCATGGTCAGTTTAGGAGATTTATACCAAAGTTCTCCAAGGGTAGGCTATTTAATTTAGAATATATTTTCATGATTTTAGAATAACCCATTTTCATGATGATTTTAGAATAAGTTTTCTTGATGTCATCCGGCTATGACCGGTGCATGCATCCATGACGTTGTACTGTACCTGTTGAGCTATCGCTATGCCATGCGAAATATTACACTGAAGAGTTGTCTTGCCGTGATGTCCATATGTCCGAATGGAACCAAAAACCGTTCGATTTTAATCGAACGGTTTTTGGTTCCATTCGGAAAGATTCACGGCCGTGAATCTAAAAGTCACGGCCGTGAATAACGACTTTGTCCGCATAATGACTTTTATTATTTGCCATCTTTGCCACAATAGACACTCACGGCGTGTTCTGCTTGAAAAAGGGTAAGTAACTTGAAGCCTTGAGCTTCAAGTTACTGAAGGATATGTATCTTGGCAGTATGTGTGCCAAGTTTCGTGCTCTAGGACGCACGGGAAGCCCTCGGCTGTTTGGCATCTTTGGGTTTGGGTGTCACGTTCGAACCCAAACCCAAAACATCTGCCTTAGAAATAAATTGCGCGTTTCGCGCACAAGTAACTTGAAGCCTTGAGCTTCAAGTAACTTAAATATATGTATCTTGGCAGTATTCGTGCCAAGTTTCGAGCTCTAGGACGCACGGGAAGCCCTCGGCTGTTTGGCATCTTTGGGTTTGGGTGTCACGTTCGAACCCAAACCCAAAACATCTGCCTTAGAAATAAATTGCGCGTTTCGCGCACAAGTAACTTGAAGCCTTGAGCTTCTGGTAACTTAAATATATGTACCATGGTAGTATTCGTGCCAAGTTTCGTGCGTTAGGACGCACGGGAAGCCCTCGGCTGTTTGGCATCTTTGGGTTTGGGTGTCACGTTCGAACCCAAACCCAAAGGCAAAGGCATAGGACAGTTTCGTAGATTCTGTCCCGATGCCTTTGCAACCTCGCTTGCTAACTCATATTACAATGAATATTCAACATTCAAGCGTTGGATACCCCACGCCAACGGGAAGCGCTCGGCTGATTTGTTATTTGGGTATGCGCACCCAAATGACAAAAAACGCATCTTTGAAACTCGTTAGTTTCAAAGATGCGTGGCCGATGCCTTCGTGCTTATGTGTGTTAATCCATATGAAATATTCCATGGAATAAATGTGAATATCCCGCACAAACGGGAAGCGCTCGGCCGTTTTGTAAAATTAGGGTGCACCCAAAATACAAAACGCATCTTTGAAACTCGGAAGTTTCAAAGATGCTTGCCGGTCGCGTGCAGCGGTAAAAGGCAAGTCAAAGGGTTTAGGATATAGAAGAAGTACAGGGGCCTTTTTTTCAAGCAGAACACGCCGTGAGTGTCTATTACAACGGCGCCCACCATTATCACAAGCGAGACAAACCTTCTTAAAGCTTTTTGGAGGCTTCCTCATGATGGCACCAGCGGGAACGAGAGCGCTTGACCTGTGCGCACATTATTTGAACACGAGTCGTGAAAAGGACCACCGGTCATAGCCGGATGATATCAAGAAAACTTATTCTAAATTCATCATGAAAACGGGTTATTCTAAAATCATGAAAACTTATTCTATATTAATTATTTTTTCTTCTCGAAGATTGCCGAGCCGCCCAATCGTCTCCTTACCCGTAATTTTAACGAGAAAATTACCTCTGTACTGTACTGTCGTTTGGTCTGTACTGTCTCGTCTTTGTACTGCGTCCGTGACAGCATGTCAATTTCCGCGTCTCTGGTTGGAGGTCCACCGTTTTTCGTCGACGGCAGTACAATGCGGACAAAAAGGACGACAGTATAGAGGCGGAGGCGTGGATGTCGCCAAAATGAAATTAAGTATGGTGCGGAACGGCCGGTACATGCTACAAGACACGACAAGATATCGAGTACAGCGCCTGACAAGATAGACTACAAAAGACGACGATATACGACAAGACATGACAATACAAAATCGTGGAAAATAGACGACAAGACACGATAGTGAATACGACGACAACGGCGCACGCATATCAGCATGTGCACCGGAAACAGGCGCTGCGCCGACATCGACAATATTTCGCTTAAACTCTTCGGGCTGTACCGTATCGTCGCGCGGCTGCCACGTCGGCACGTAATTCCCAAATCGACAAGACAAAGTATTTAAACCGACAAGACAAGACAGCTGCAGGTAATTTCCTGCTAATATACCGGGTTGGGAGATAATGCAGAGTTCGTCTTGGAAACAGCAAAGAATAAAGCAGTAGGATGTAATCTCAAAAGTGCCATCTCGCAATGTCTAGCTTCTGGGCTGCCTTCCAGATCAGAAACTGCCATCTATTATGGAGGTCGTGACGGATCGCACACGTTGGTCATGGTACTACAGATCAAGGAAAAGGTATGAAGCCATGTGGCTATCGCTGAGCGTCACTCTCTCTCGATACGAGACGCCGGCCTATTCTGAGATCGAGCTATTTGCCATTGTGGAGGGCTTCCGATTCTTTCGCCACATCTTGTTGGGAGCTCCTGAGACTATTGTACGCTCAGATCATCAGCCACCGGTTTATTTCCAGTCCAAATCCACACTAAGCCCCAAACAGGCGAGGTGGTTGGATGAGCTCTCCGAGTACAACTTCCGTATAGAGCACATTGCTGGCGAGAAGAATAAGGTTGCAGATGCACTCACTCGTATTTCTGCACTCTTTGAACTCACTGATTGTCTGAAACATATAGACATCACCGAGGTTCCAGACATTGACATACCGTCTACAGATTCTACATTCATTGCTCTTATATCTGCATCATCAGCTCATCAGCTTCACGACATTATTATATCCCAGTATGATCGTGACACATTTGCACAAACTATATTATCTAAGCTGGCATCATCGACATCATCACAATCAGTCATCAATTTCGAGCTCATTCAGGGGTTGATCTATCGCAAGACCATATATGGTAGACAGCTTTACATTCCACCTACTGCCAAGGTCCCTACAGATGACGGTGAGATCACACAGCTTCGCCACATTCTACTTCATGAGTGCCACTCAGCCACTATTTCTGGTCATGTAGGCAAAAATCGCATGCTTTGCTGAAATCTGTATAGGCAGCCCTGACCGGGAGTCCCGGTGCAGGCCCCTATGACAGATTCCTAGGTAGCCAACACTGGACCGTGACTGATCCGTAAGCCTGTGCTGTGACACACCGAGTGTCACAGGTAGCTAGACTCGAGACCGTTCCGACTCCGTGACCGTTCCGGGTATATCTAGCTTAGGGTTTATTTCTTATAGAGTTTATCTATATTGGTTCACTGACTGTCTGATATCTTGAACCGGGATATTCCAGTAGGTCGTGGACCCATTCCACGCTATATTCCACAGCTAGTTTGGCCATGATTGGCTAAAGCAGCCGCTTGGAGAGGTGGTGCGCGACGGCGCGTTTGGGGACTCGCGGGAATTTTTGAGATGAGCTGTTTGCGGTGAGCGTCTTTGAGCCGCAGCTATGGGGGTTCGACCTGGACCGGGCCTAGTCGACGCAATGTTCATTTACGGTATTACGCTTGCCCTGATCCCGCTTGCTGCCGATTTTTGGGCTGGTGGCTCGAGCACCTTCGACCTCGACGACGTCTTCCAGTGCCCCTCGCTCGCATGGCTCTACCGCTCTTTCCGTAACGGTGGCGTCGCATCTTCCCCACGACATTACCCGAACGTGCCCCGGCGTACCACCTCCCATCAGGCTTTCAAAGTTATGGGTGTTTCCACACGAGCGAAACGGTCCCTCACGAGGGACTCCGACATCGACGCCTCACTGACGCGGTTCGCAACACGCCGACGGCTAGATCACCGGCTGTTACGAACCCCGACCCTACTTCCAACACCGACGCCGACGTTGCGACGAGGAAGTACCTGCAGGAGCAGTCTAAGCTTGTGGACGAGGTCTACAAGGGGCGGCTCCATCGGACATGGGCCAAGGGTATCCGCGAGGATATCCTTGGCGACAAGAAGCATTATTTCAGCGGCACTACTGACGCGGGTCTCCTCTCCGATGTGGTGGTTCAGCTACGTACGGAGTTTGAGTCCGCTGCGCTGGGCTAGACCTCGTCTCGTTCGACCTTGACGACCCCCAGGCTCTGGTGGTGGGCAAGGTGAACGCCCTGCTGTACGACGTGCTCGGGCTTATCATCGAGAAGCACAGCAACGCCCACGTCTGGCTTACGGGTACGGACGCGTCTGCCGACCGAGATGGACGGCGTGCGCTGGTGGACATCGTGAAGCGCAGCGTACCAGTGGCGTTGCGAGAGTCCTTCCAGCAGGAGCATGCCGCGCTTAGTTATCCCGCGAACGTTGACCCGCAGCCGGTTCTGGCTCGGGAACAACGTTTGGTGCGGGATAACAAGGCCGCCGACTGGACCCCCACCGAGGCCACCAGGAAGCTCAGCCTCTACAGCCGGCTTGACCCGGTGTTCTACGCCGCGGTCAAGGTGCGTTACCCCATGGTGGCCGATCTCGCGGCGGTTTCCCTCGGTGCTCTGCGCTCTCTGGTTGTAGAGATTTATCAGGCGTGGGCGCAGACGGACGTTGGGAAGGCCGTCGTGGCCAAGCCCGTAGGTGGTGGCGCGTCGGCTCTGCTCACCAGCAGCGAGCACCAGGTACTACTGGACAAGATCAAGGAGTTGACCGAGCTGGTGCGGCGGCAGTGCGGGGCGGCTCCGCCGGTGGTGCAGCAGCTGCGGGATCCGCCGCAGCGGCAGCACGGGCAGCGCCGGCAGCAGCAGCGCGGGCAGTCACCGCGGGGCTTCCGCATGGGGGTCCAATCCCCACCGGCGGTGGGCTACGATCGTGACGAGCAGCGGGCTAAGCCGCTGTGTACCCGCTGCAAGAAGGCTGGTAAGGACCTTTATCATTTCTACCGCGACTGCCCGCTTGGCGGTCGCCAACATTCCCCCACCTCGGCCGCGGCTTTCTGTATCCCCATCGACGACGAGGATGCGGAGGGCGTGCATGCCCTCGCCATGTGTGCTGTCTTTCAGGAGGCGGCGGATGATGGAGCTGAGGCCTTTGCCCGCGCGGCGACGGTGTACGGTCCGCCAGCGGTGCTGTGCGGGGGCGTTGTGGGAGGCATCGACGTGTCGGCCTACGGCTTCTCCGTTGACGCGGTGACACCGGTGGCGGAGACGTCCGGTGACGACATCCTGCAGCGGCTGGACGACCTCGCGGCGGAGGTCAACGCGGCGGTAGAGCCTAAGGTACATTATTACACTCACGCCTCTTTCCCGCCGCCTGGGGGCATTGCGACGCAGGCTTCGGCTCTGGTGTGTGACACTGCAAGCGCAGGTATCACACCAGAGAAGCAGGTTCCGGCAGGTGGTGCGGCGGCATCGGCATCCGCCGTGCCGGCCCCTGCTATGCCTGTCTTGGAGAATGAGCAAGAGCTCCTGGAGCTCTACGGCTACGGCCCGCCCGTGTCCCTTCAATCGACGCGGGTGACCACCACGGAGAAGTCCGGCGGTGAATTCGCGGGGGTTGTGGAAACTGCCAACCACGCCGCGGTTGCGCCGGTTGACTTGACCGGCTACGACACCGACGACTACGAGGATTTTGCAGACGACAGCTTCGCCGTCAAGCCGCGGGCTCCGGCCATCTCGGCCAATCATGCGTCAGAGCCCGCAGCCCACGTGCCTGAGTCTGGTGGTGCTTCCCGCACCTACGGATGCGGCAAGCCGCCATGGGGCTTCCCCGCACACGCGGGCCCGTGGGGGTTTCCTTACTTTGTCTCCCTCATTCTTTTCATCTCGATCATGGGTGTGGGGGCAGCCGCCTACACGGCGGCCAATGACATCGACTCTGTGCAGGTATCGGGTCGGGCTGCACCGCAGCCTGTGCTGTGCAGGGGGGATTTATGCATCTACCCTGGTATATCCGAGCTGGACCCCGTCACTCTGGATGCAGTACTGCACTCCCTGGGTGCTGCGACGGTGGTTCACCGGCCGCCTGACCCACTGGAGAGCAGTGCTGCAGGCTACTACCGTGGACATTGTGGTGGCGGTGCCCCTCTGGACTTTGACCCCGAGTAGCTTTCCGTCTGGCTCTGGCAGTGCACCACTCTGGTGGTGTACTGAGATGTGCTTTGACCTCAACATGGTCTTCAATTTGGTTTATGCTTTACTTTGACTTCTACAATCTTCAATCTGGTTTGCTGCCACAGTGCTTTTCAGTAGTTTAGCAGGACCTGAGTGCCTGTATGTTTCTGCTCTTGTGCCGGCTAGAGGGTTTCAATTTGTGTATCAGAATAGCACAGTTGAATTAGCAGTTAGGTTTGTCACCCTAGCTCCTACCCTAACTTATCTTGACTTCTCTGACTTACCTGTCAGTCACCACCCACAGTGCTGGGGTGGTGTGCTGAAATCTGTATAGGCAGCCCTGACCGGGAGTCCCGGTGCAGGCCCCTATGACAGATTCCTAGGTAGCCAACACTGGACCGTGACTGATCCGTAAGCCTGTGCTGTGACACACCGAGTGCCACAGGTAGCTAGACTCGAGACCGTTCCGACTCCGTGACCGTTCCGGGTATATCTAGCTTAGGGTTTATTTCTTATAAGAGTTTATCTATATTGGTTCACTGACTGTCTGATATCTTGAACCGGGATATTCCAGTATGCTTCATCTATTGCGTAGCCGATATTATTGGCCAGGAATGACGACGGCAGCCATTCAGTACATTCGGGAGTGCCCCGTGTGTCAACGCCAGAAAACGAGGAGACACAAACCTTATGGTCAGTCACATATACGATATTGTGTGCCTAAGACAAAATGGCGTGATGTATCTCTTGACTGGATTACTGACCTGCCTATCACCACTAATGGGCACGACAGTATATTTGTGGTAATGTGCCAATTCTCTAATCGCTGTCATCTCATTCCCTTCAGCATGACCTGGACTGCTCAGCATACTGCTTCGATATATATGCAACATATCTTCAAGCTCCATGGTCTTCCGAGGAACATCATCTCAGATCGAGACCCCAGATTTACCTCTACATTCTGGCAAACACTGTGGAAATCTACTGGTACGAGATTGTCTATGACGTCTTCACACCATCCACAGTCGAATGCAAGCAATGAGAGGAGCCATGCCTACATTGAGGACATCCTCAGGTATTTTTCAATTTGTTTGATGCATGATTCACCATCCTCTGGTTTATAAACTGATTAGATAGTATTTTTCTCCTCAGGTGTTGTTGCAATGATACTTCAGCCAATTCGTGGGAGGACAAGTTGCCTCTGGTGGAGTTTGCAATAAACAACACAGTTTCTGCAACTACTGGTTATTCACCATTCTATCTCGACTCGATGGCGCAGCCACTTTCGCCTCATGACCTGGCAATCACTATTCCGCCAGAAGCTCCTGTTCCAATACAGAATGCTATTCGAGATCATTTTGACCAGTACTCGGCTGTACATGCCAACGCGGTAGACAACATTTCCCGAGCAGCAGAAATTAGCCAAGCCAGATTCAATAAGACTCACATGCCCCGGCAATATGCAGTAGGGCAGAAAGTTCTTTTACGGACCGAGTTTATCCAATGGACTGGTTTGACAGAGGCAGGCAGACACTTTAAGCAGCCATATATTGGGCCATTTACCATATCCAAAGTGCTCAGCCATGGACGTGCTTACGAGTTAGATTTCGGGGATCTCGATATTCGTATCCATCCGGTGCAGCCTGTATCCAGAATAGAGCTGTATAACGACTCAATCCAAGCACCTTTGCCTCTGCCACAGATGATCACCGAAGAAGGGCAACCACTGTTTGAGATATCACACATACTCTCAGATAAGATCACTAGAGGTGTCAAGTACTATTTAGTGCGATATGCAGGCTACGGCCCTGAGCATGACACCTGGGTCAAAGCCACAGAGCTGACCAATGCAGCAGACATGATAACTGCCTATGAAGGCTAACATTATATTAAGCCTCATGCCCTTACTTCTTGTAATATATACTAATGCATGTCGATCATCTATATACCTTGCTCCTAATGTTCTATCATTATGTTGCATAGAAGCAGGAAATTGATCCTTCCTTGCTAAAGGTGTAGTGAGCCTTGTACAAAATCATACCCTTGCACAGATACGCACACATGCGAGATATCATATCTGTGGATACATAAAAACTGCTGAATGCTACCTTTGCCAGACCGTGGTTTGTCATTCGGATCTTATGGCCAGTAAATCCGCGCTACCGGATAACTGAGGTGGACGGAGTTGTGATCCTGAGTTATGCCTGACACACATAACTAAAACGAATTTCACATTAGTACGTGGCGAATCCACTCTGAATCGACAGATGTTCGTCAAAGCGCGCGTACCGGACCAAATATTGAGGAGTTGAGCAGACCGGGTAAAGGATTATAAGTCCAATCCCGTTAAGCAGGGCCACTCCGTTTGCATTAAAACAAGCCCCAAAATCGGGCTCCCCGTTGCCGCCTGTGAACCTCCATAGTAGCTTCAGGATGGGAGGAAGGTTGGGTGCACTATATATAACTGTGGAAACATGTACCCAAGGGTTTTCGTCGATCAGTTGTATATATACGGCCGAGTATCGTTCGTTAAAACGTCGATCATCGTTCGCAAAGGCGTCGACGGCAAGCGCAATATATATCCGTAACGTAAACCTCGGATACCTTGAATCGTCACTCTGAAATACGATACGCAATTCATGGGGGCTACATCCTAAGAACTGTAAGGCTAAATGCCTAAGGTGGGGGCTTAAAGTGGACTCAGTTCCCCCCAATATCCTAAAACACCATGAGGGGCGCCTCACATCGGTGTAAGAAGACTGGTACCAGCAGCAGCAGCAACAACAACAACAAAGACATCAAAGACATATACAAAGGTATGCCCGTTGCGAGGTCACAACTCTCTTAAGAGGGGAGATCTGTCAGGGTTATGACCGATGACATATGTGTCATACATATCATACGTGTCATACCTGTCAGACATGTCATACCTGTCAGACATGTCGTATCATGTCATGCTATGTCATGTCGTGGCATGTCATATATTATAATGACAGACAGTCGTCAGTACGGTCGACTATGACATGTACAGTCATACCATCTGTCATTCACTCACCTTGAGTGACACCTGTCATCGAGAGGCCAGGTTGTGGCATCGAGATGACAAAGCAAGATGAAGTCTTGAAGAACCGAAAGTGTTCGGAGAAAACTCATCTTCGCTTCTAGCATGTTCTGAACAAGCATGCGAGTATCATATGGCTTATTCGTTCAGCCGATACTGATTGTTCAACCAATGCCTTGGGTTCACAACCCAACTGTGGTGGCATCTATGAGATGTGGGGCATTGCGTAAATGAGGTAGCGCGTTGAGCTACAGCAGTCACTTCTGAAGAAGCACTGCATTCATATCCACACAGACGCTGCGTGAGCTATTAACGTTCCATAATAGCCTCGCTATATATCATATATCATATCGCTTCCAAGCGAACCCCTAAGAACAGGCGAGATTTGTGGGTTCACCCACTACTAGCTGGCAGAGCATTAATTTTGGCAGACCAATATGGTCCTAGCAATTCCTAGGCTTAGCAGTATCATTTTGCTAGCCTGTACATTCATCTTGCCACCTGTGACTTTGACTAGCTTCCTAGAGTTAACATCCTGACATTTATCTGTAAACTCTAGTAGCTAGGGTGGTGAGTGTCACTAGTTGGCCCAGATGAGGTGGTGTGTTGGAATTGACACTACGACTAGTTCGTACAGTCTAGTGTCATTCCCAGTGTGTCATCTTCGGTGGTCAGCCTGTGAGGACACTCAGCTCGGGTATATCTTGTGTTTTACCCAAGCTTAGTGATCCGTTGTTTCACCGTCGGCAGCGGGTCCCCACTGCCTGTTCAGCTGTTTCCAGCAGTATCCAAACGAGATCTATGATGGCTACAGTGTATAAATCTGGGGGTATTTCACTATACGCGCTGCCTCCGCGACGCTAGTTCGGAATATTAACCCCTAAGCCGGTTTTATTTTTTTGGGTATGTTCGGGTAGTTGTGCATTTCGCTGCATATATGCAATATTTCCTGTGGAAACATGTCAAATAAAGTCATCATGTAAGAGGTATCGATTGACCCGACAGTTTGATACGAACCATCCACCATCTTGTTCATTATATCCACTTAAATATGCACATATTACCCTTTGGGTCAAACGCCCTTTGGGTCAAAAATGACCCAAACACCGGCTTAGGGGTTAAAGGTTTAAGTTCCTGATAGTCTGTTTCAGATATAATATCGTCATCAAAATCTTGCTTTAATTCTTTAAGCTGCGCACGGCTCTCAGGGTCCATTTTCTCGGAAAATGAACACCTTAAGAAAACGGGCTGGCTAGGGAAGGTGTCCACGTGGATGGTTATGGAATTCGCTGGCTGGCTCACGAGATCGCGGTCCACTATCCATAGCGTTCTCTTATGACGCTGACGCTGGCGGGGGGGGGGTACCCAACTCGATGAGAAAAGCTGACTGACCTGGATTTCTCTGTTTTCTTACAG
>LGRX02033655.1:0-41465 GCA_001247695.2 Cymbomonas tetramitiformis | reverse complement strand
CGTGTGCACCGCGTCCAGGCGCATCGGGCCTCCTTGCAGAGGTTGATGCGCGTGCCTGGGAGCAGCACACCGCGCACGCATGCCCGCCGCCGAGCGCGGAGCGCGGCACCCACACTCGGGGTGCTGATGAGGCCGGCGAGCCCCAAGCTCCGGGCGAGTGCACCCGTCTCGACGGGACGCATCGCCACGCGCGTGCAAAGAGGCCCACCCTTGCATGCGTGTCGCCACGAGGTGAGCACACCGAGGTGCTCACCCGCGCCCTCCCCTTAGGGCCACCGAGAGTGAAGCGTCCGGGAGCGGACCGCTTTTCTTTTGGGGGGGATAGAGCGCGCCGCGAGTGGCAGATGGCAGCCACCGCGAGCGCGCCAGGCGCACCGCCATGAGGCAGCAGCTCTCGCTGTGCTGTCTCGGGCTGCGTGACGCGCCGCTGCCCCGCCAGGCACACCAGACGCATGGTGCCTGGGAGTAGCGCGCGGCGTGTGCACCGCGTCCAGGCGCATCGGGCCTCCTTGCAGAGGTTGATGCGCGTGCCTGGGAGCAGCACACCGCGCACGCATGCCCCGCCGCCGAGCGCGGAGCGCGGCACCCACACTCGGGGTGCTGATGAGGCCGGCGAGCCCCAAGCTCCGGGCGAGTGCACCCGTCTCGACAGGACGCATCGCCACGCGCCCGCAAGGAGGCCCACCCTTGCATGCGTGTCGCCACGAGGTGAGCACACCGAGGTGCTCACCCGCGCCCTCCCCTTAGGGCCACCGAGAGTGAAGCGTCCGGGGAGCGGACCGCTTTTCTTTTGGGGGGAGAGAGCGCGCCGCGAGTGGCAGATGGCAGCCACCGCGAGCGCGCCAGGCGCACCGCCATGAGGCAGCAGCTCTCGCTGTGCTGTCTCGGGCTGCGTGACGCGCCGCTGCCCCGCCAGGCACACCAGACGCATGGTGCCTGGGGGTAGCGCGCAGCGTGTGCACCGCGTCCAGGCGCATCGGGCCTCCTTGCAAACGTTGATGCGCGCGTGCCTGGGAGCAGCACACCGCGCACGCATGCCCCGCCGCCGAGCGCGGAGCGCGGCACCCACACTCGGGGTGCTGATGAGGCCGGCGAGGCAGCCCCAAGCAAGCTCCGGGCGAGTGCACCCGTCTCGACGGGACGCATCGTCACGCGCGTGCAAGGAGGCCCACCCTTGCATGCGTGTCGCCACGAGGTGAGCACACCGAGGTGCTCACCCGTGCCCTAGACGCATGGTGCCTGGGGGTAGCGCGCAGCGTGTGCACCGCGTCCAGGCGCATCGGGCCTCCTTGCAGAGGTTGATGCGCGCGTGCCTGGGAGCAGCACACCGCACACGCATGCCCCGCCGCCGAGCGCGGAGCGCGGCACCCACACTCGGGGTGCTGATTAGGCCGGCGAGGCAGCCCCAAGCAAGCTCCGGGCGAGTGCACCCGTCTCGACGAAACGCATCGTCACGCGCGTGCATAGAGGCCCACCCTTGCATGCGTGTCGCCACGAGGTGAGCACACCGAGGTGCTCACCCGTGCCCTAGACGCGTGGTGCCTTGGGGTAGCGCGCAGCGTGTGCACCGCGTCCAGGCGCATCGGGCCTCCTTGCAGAGGTTGGCGCGCGTGCCTGGGAGCAGCACACCGAGCACGCATGCCCCGCCGCCGAGCGCGGAGCGCGGCACCCACACTCGGGGTGCTGATGAGGCCGGCGAGCCCCAAGCTCCGGGCGAGTGCACCCGTCTCGACGGGACGCATCGCCACGCGCCTGCAAGGAGGCCCACCCTTGCATGCGTGTCGCCACGAGGTGAGCACACCGAGGTGCTCGCCCGCGCCCTCCCCTTAGGGCCACCGAGAGTGAAGCGTCCGGGAGCGGACCGCTTTTCTTTTGGGGGGGAGAGAGCGCGCCGCGAGTGGCAGATGGCAGCCACCGCGAGCGCGCCAGGCGCACCGCCATGAGGCAGCAGCTCTCGCTGCGCTGTCTCGGGCTGCGTGACGCGCCGCTGCCCCGCCAGGCACACCAGACGCATGGTGCCTGGGGGTAGCGCGCAGCGTGTGCACCGCGTCCAGGCGCATCGGGCCTCCTTGCAGAGGTTGATGCGCGCGTGCCTGGGAGCAGCACACCGCGCACGCATGCCCCGCCGCCGAGCGCGGAGCGCGGCACCCACACTCGGGGTGCTGATAATAAGGCCGGCGAGTCCCAAGCTCCGGGCGAGTGCACCCGTCTCGACGGGACGCATCGTCACGCGCGTGCAAGGAGGCCCACCCTTGCATGCGTGTCGCCACGAGGTGAGCACACCGAGTACAGAGACAGAACTGTCCGTGACCGATCATGGACGTTTCTTTTCACGGTGAGTCACTTTCACGTCACAGATTTCGACAGTTAAAGTCTCTAATTGCGCAACGTCTTTGAAGTTAATACTAAACCGTTAAGGTCTTTAGAATAAGCACGCAACAAACCTCGGCGCAGTCCGATACTATTTCGGTGGTCATTAATATCAGCTATTTGCGCAGACGTTTCAATGCTTGCGGCATGCAAGAAACAATAGGCAAAATAGCGCTTCGTAAAGGAGTCTTGCAAGATTAGATCTTAATGAGGCTTCTTCGAGGTGACTTTTTTTAATCTTGAACTGGACTGGTCCTTATTGCCACCTTCCAGCCTAGCAGCTTCTGTTTTCTATTATTGTTTCTATAATTTCTTAGTATAAGCGTTTAGCTCGCATTGACGCTGCCACCTTCTAGCCAAGCAGGTTCTGTTTCCTATTATTAATTTATATTACAAACTTAACACATACTTTAAATAGTTTAACCTTTACACAAGGCTGGATTTGTAATTTCATTTTTTCTTTATTTCACTTTATATTATTTCATGACAGTCGCAATAATTATTTGTGGTGTTTATTCGCGGTATTTATTTGTTTACAGAACTATTTTACAAAAAGAAAGAAAAACGTCACCGATGACAAGCTTGTTGTTATAACTTGATGTTTTCATGCATCCTAAAAATATCGTCATCGATGACAAATTTTTTCTACTTTATAAATAAAGTATGAAATAATTTTTTTTCAGCACCTAGAAATATCGTCATCGATGACAATAATTTTAGGTTTCAAAAATATTCAGCACGGACTTCTTATTATCAGTTCAATATCACTTTCTTATTAGCTGTCAATGGTGACAAGGGTTGTCATTGTTATTTTTTCTGTGAGACATACTTATTCTGGAAAAAAGGAAACTTCCTTTTATTTTCACTTGATATTTTTCACCTGATTTGCATTTTGACTTTTTCGGGAAGGTGTCGGTGCATTTTTTCAGAAAAAGAGACTAAAGTGTATTTTCAAAAATTTCGGGGCCCGTTGTGTAATTTCACTTGTCCGAGAGGGGGGTGCGGCGATATTCTGAAAGAAGGACGCATTCTTCCTCTCTTTACTTGTTGTTTTTCACCTGAATTGCATTTTGACTTTTTCGGGGAGGTGTCGGTGCATTTTTTCACAAAAGGAGACTAAAGTGTATTTTCAAAAATTTCGGGGCCCGTTGTGTAATTTCACTTGTCGGGGAGGGGAGTGCGGTGATATTCCGAAAGAAGGACGCGTCCCTTTTTTTCACTTGTTGTTTTTCACCTGATTTGCATTTTGACTTTTTCGGGGAGGTGTCGGTGCATTTTTTCACAAAAGGAGACTAAAGTGTATTTTCAAAATTTCCTGGGCCCGTTGTGGAATTTCACTTGTTGGGGAGCGGGGTGCGGTGATATTCCGGAAGAGGGACGCGTCCTTGTATTTTCACTTGAAAATACTTCGAGGACCGTTTTGTATTTTCACTTGGTGAATTATCCATTTCTCCATTTATCCATTTATCCATTTATCCTTTATTTGCGCAACGGACAAACTGCCATTCGACGTAAGGCTGGCACTGGTTTTACCACTGGTAATACCTTTACCGGTATTACCCGGTAATTTTACCGGTAATACCAAGGCCCATAATCCTTTACCATGCTCTAGTGTGGTAAAGTGCCAAATTCCCAAAATCCTTTACCATTGGTAATACCATTTTGGTATTACCATTGGTATTACCACCTGGAATCACGATTTTACCCCATTTTACCCCTGTGTTACCATGAATCCGTGACTACCATACCAGGTTACCAGCCGCCATCCATGGGTAGTGGTTCCGTGAATTCGTCTCATCGAAACTTTACTCAACATTTTCGTTGACGGGCCTGCGTGGCGGTGCCATACCCATTTAAAAATGTCGGAATCGGACATTTGGGGCAGTGCGCAAAAGTGTGTGTATAGATAATGTCCTCGTGGGGGCAGTGCGCAAAAGTGTGTGTAGAGAGAATGGCCTCGTGGGGGCAGTGCGCAAAAGTGTGTGTAGAGAGAATGGCCTCGTGGGCAAGGTTTTGAGAGTCCCTCGCACGTCGGTATTACCACGGTATTACCCAGTAAAGTATTACCGGTAATTTTACCGGTATTACCAAGGCCGAAAATCCTTTACCCGGTAAAATACCAGCCTTAATTCGACGTCACCGATCGCGTACGCATATACTTTGTTGGTTGTTCACTCTGGATCCGCATCGCCGCGATACCCTTCCGATTCAGCACCGTTATTGGTGCCCCCATCGGCGGCAAATAACTCCCTACGAAGTAGATGTGAGCATGTTGCGGCTGCGGCAGCTGCGGCTGCTAGTGCATTATCACCATCTCCACCATCTCCAACTGTACGCCCAGGTTATCCATCATCAGCGATGGAGTGGGCAAAATTGTCGTCTACATCATTATCACGTGACGCAGCTGCTGTAAATGGTGACGATGACTCGGTGCTATTGCAACATCTTCATGGTAGCGTTGCAAATGATGGTGTGCTCATGCTGGAGGGCATCACACACACACGTACACAATGCGTGCGAAGGGGGATTGTTATTCCGGCGCACGCGCACGTGTACGGGGTTGTGTTGGTGCGGGGGGGATTTATTATTCCCGCACAGCCTTCGCAGCCTAGCAATGTGCGCAGCATCCGCACAATCGAGGCGCAGCTCGGGAGCCGCATTAATATTATTCTGGCACACACACACGTGCATGAGGTTGTGTTGGTGCGGGGGGGATTTATTATTCCCGCACAGCCTTTGCAGCCTAGCAATGTGCGACATCCGCACAATCGAGGCGCAGCTCGGGAGCCGCGTGGATTCGGCACACACACGTGTATGGGATTGTGTTGGTGCGGGGGGATTCATTCCGCACAACCTTCGCATCTAGCGATGTGCGCAACATCCATAATCGAGGCGCAACTCGGGAGCTGTATTATTATTCTGGCACACACGCACGTGTATGGGGTTGTGTTGGTGCGGGGGGGATTTATTCTCGCACAGCCTTCGCAGTCTAGCGATATGCGCAACATCCGCATAATCGAGGCGCAGCTCGGGAGCCGCATTATGATTCCGGCGCACACACACGTGTATGGGGTTGTGTTGGTGTGGGGAGGATTCACTCACACGCACGCACAGGAGTTTGTGGGCGTGCAAGGGATATTTATTCCATCACATGCACATGCGTGTACATGCACGCACACACACACACACACCGCAACTACAGCCGCATCAACCCACGCTCATCAGTGTCGGCAACAACCTCAACATGATCAGCTGATGATATGCATGAGAGCCCATGTGCAAAATAAGGATCAGCAAGAGCAACTGCAAGGGGAACATTATTGCACAGTGGATGATTATTGCACACATAATTATTGCGCGGCTGGTATTGTGCCGCATACCGATGGCACAGATGATCATGGCGCATGCAGTGCGGCCGCTGCCCCGGTAGCACATGGTGCATGCAGTGCGGCCGCTGTCCCGGTAGCCCATGGCGCATGCAGTGCGGCTGCTGCCCCGGTAGCCCATGGCGCATGCAGTGCGGCCGCTGCCCCGGTAGCTCGCGCAGACCTCGCTGCTCCTGCAACTCGTGCGGACCTCACAGCGCATGACGCATGCAGTGCGGCCGCTGACCCCGCAGCCCTTGGCGCATGCAGTGCGGCCGCTGCCTCCGCAGCCCTTGGCGCATGCAGTGCAGCCGCTGCCCCGGTAGCCCATCACGCACTGTATGCAGCCGCTGCCCCGGTAGCTCATGGCGCATGCAGTGCGACCGCTGCCCCGGTAGCCCATCGCGCATGCAGCACGGCCGCTGCTCCGGCAGCCCAACGAGCACTATGTGCGGCCGCTGCTCAGGCAGCTCAACGCGCACTATGTGCGGCCGCTGCTCTGGGAGCCAATCGCGCACGCAGTGCGGCTGCTGCCCCGGCAGATCATTGCGCATTATGTGCTGCAGTGGCGGCGCAGGCGGGCAGCTGTTGCGAGCCGGCAGAGCGTGCACTATGTGCTGCCGTGACGGCGCAAGCGAGCAGCTGCCGCAAGCTGGAAGAATGGGCACTATGTGCTGCAGTGGCGGCGCAAGCCGGCAGCTGCTGCGAGCTGGAGGAGCGCGAGCTATGTGCTGCAGTGGCGGCGCAAGCGGGCAGCTGCTGTGAGCTGGAGAAGCGCGCACTATGGAATAATATTATTAATAATAATAATAATAATAAAACATTTACGTCGATGAGTAAGGCAATGCCTTCGGAACGATCTACTCGAGTCTGTTCCCCTCATACATGACAGTCTGCAAGGCAGGAAGCATTCCACAGAGCATGGAAGCATGGGTGACAAGGCACTAATTAAGCGTGTCTGCCACCAGCGTCGGAAAAAACATCAGCAGGTCGTGGAGCTGATGCACGATGGTGATGGAAGCGGAGTGGGCGGTGGTGGTGATGAAGTGAGAAAAGCCCACGGGTGCTCCGGCCCCTGGGCCAGTGGTAACCCCGCAGAGCCGGAGCCCTACGGGGCCCTAGCCCCATGGGGGCTGGGGGAAGGGTGGGGGTTTACATAGTTGCCTAGCATTTCCCCTGCGGCCTTTACCACCTCATTTTCTTTCCTATTTTTTGTGCATAGTTCTTGAATGCTGGGCGCTTCCTCTATGGTGCCACTCTCAGGTATGACTCCCGTTTCATGTAATATGGATCTTTCCCTCGCATGACGCCTACACATCCTAGACAATTTTTTCAAAAGTGTTTTCACCCCACGGTGTGGAACCCCGATCCCTTTCAGAACCTTGCCAAATCCCTCTGGTAAGTACCCCATGATAGCAAGTTCCTCTGGCCACTCCACCGCATTAAGGAAGGGGGTTCCTCCTGCATTCCTGTGCTCGCCATCCAGGTGTGCTCCAGGGTACTGGTCTCGTTGCTCCACATTATTCCTGCCCCCAACCCACGGGCATAACCGGGGTGGCAACAGACAGTCTCTCTCATTAAGGGCTTGCTCAATCATATCCGGGTGCAGGCCCGTTTCTTTGAGCAGTTTAGGGGTAATCTTTTTATGCGGAACTACATTAAGAAACCATTGAAGCAGCTTGTATTGCAGTTTATCATTGTCAAGTTTCTTACTAACGGGGCATCCCATGCTCTCACTATCCATGGACATTATGACTACATCTGAGTACTTGTCTTTGTAACATCCCTCCCCTGGCATTGTGTAGGGTCCTTTGCCTGACCAGTAATCATGTGGGATGAACGGTATGGTCCCCCTTGGGTATTTGAAGATTAACTTAAAACCTTTTTCTGTCCACTTTTTGAGGTTCTTTGGAGATAATGGCAGGATCCAAATCCCTTCGAATCCCTCTGAAGTCCTGGCCGCCTCTAAGCCACGGGACAATGTCTGCATAACAGCAGATGCTTCTCTAAGGACACCACCATCAAATGGTGGGTTTCCATAGACTTTTTTCCCTTTTCCAGTGACACTGTTGATATATGCATCTCTTGCAAGTCCATCCCATCCTATTTTTCCTTTGTGGCAAAAGGGTCTCGGCGCCTCTTTCATTGCTGCCGTGGGAATGCACCTCCTTGATTTGATTCCTGGGTGTGAATTTACAAGGTTACAGAAAAGCTCACATCCGTCCTTTCCTAAGCCTCTCTCATCTATGATGATGTCTAATAAATCTCTTCTTATTGCATAACAATTCTTCGGGTCGCCCGACTCAGTATTACATGCTATAAGCGCTGAGTGGATATCATTGGCCCGTTGTGTGTAATTACTGATCGATGTCTAGGGTGTATCAGTTGTCAGCCTGTGCCACTCAACTAACTTCCAGAATTCTTTCTTTTTGATGTACTGTAGGTCTTGGAAATTGTGACACCCATCGTTGTTTATGCCGGTGGGTGCAGCGGCTACTGCAACAGTACCTTTCCTGGTATTTGATAGTCTGTACATGCTAGCCTCTGGAAGAGCAGCAAGCGGTTTGGAGGCTGTTAGGTCCTTGTCTATTATTTCTGCTAGAGGGAAAAAGTCAGCAGCTCTGGTGGTGCCACCCCTTTTGTTTCTGCCTTCTATTATCAATCTCGGGTCTCCTGCAGTGGCTTTTTTAATGGTCTCTTTTATTTCCTCCTGTTGGTTTTCTCTTAACTGATGTAGTTCATTTCCTACTCCTGGGCAGTTCAGTTGGATATGTTTATAGGTGCACAGTGATGTTGTGCCACACCTCTGGCAGGTCGGGCTTTCTCCTATTCCCATCCTGTGTGCTCTATGAGGGGATGCTTGCAGGCCTGTGAGTTCTCTGCACCTATAGGCCGTGAAATACTTAGATGCAATTTTTGATATATCCTTGATTGATTTCACTTGATTTTCCTCCAAAAGTCTGAGTGCTCTGCCTTGTCCATTCATGTCTTTCCATTTTTTGTGATGGCTCAATCTTTGGAGCCTCCTAATATGGTTCCTGATGCCTCCTGTTATGGACTGTTCATGAAATAGGAGGGAAAAGTCTAAATCTCCGTCTTCATCGAATCTAAGTTGTCTTCCGCTGTATCTAAATGCCGCTCTTTTGGCCGTTATATCTACTTTGTCATGGAGCCTATCGTTATTGTGCCCTCTAATCCATTTAATCAGAAGTTTCGCCTGTCCTGTTGTGTTGTAAAATCCTAATTCTTCCAAAATCAGTCTAATGGCTACCAAGTCCCTTCTGTTTGGCTCTTGCATAAGGTCCCTGACATTTAGGGTTCCAGGGTCACGGTTTACAGCATTGATAGTTGCCATGGAGTCAATTACATGGGTAAGGGGAACCAAGGTGTTCAGAATTTCATGCTTCCGATCTTGAAGTAGTTTTCTGAGACCCAAAGTTTCTGCGGTGGTGGAGCTAGGTTTATGGATGTTATCTATGATTCCTGCTGTAGGTGAGGTAATAGGCGTCTCCCTTGGTATGTTGTGTTTGCTCATGATTGGTGTTGTGTCTCCCTCCTCAAATCTCATGTATGCTGCTCCGCAACTTGCATAAGATGAGCTTTTGTAGAGCGATCCGTCACTTGCAAAATCAAAGCTAACCCTATGATCTGCGCTGTCATGCATTCCCTGTTCCTCATCTTCTGATGCACTCGGGCAGCTAAATTCACTGTTATCCGCTGCACATGAGTTGTTGCACCTTGTTCTGAAAAGGTCTTTGAGCCTATTTTCAACATATGCTAAGTATATCTCGGCTCCCGTACCTTCTCCTGTGTTGATCCTTGCTGTACTGTTGGAACTCATTCTCAAAATGTTTTGGTCCACCGGCATCAAGGTTGTACCATCTTGCAGTATCTGATATTCATTAACTAGTAAAGCCTTCAGTCCTGTTTTGTCCGGTCTGTATATCCCTTCTTGATCCTTGGTGTATTGTTCCAATTGTAAAGTACCTAAGCCGGTGTCATGTCTCTGGACTTTGACTAGCTCTATCCCTTCCTGGCCCACACCTGTCCCTTTCCAGCACATCATACCCTCTTCCGGAGCTTGTGGAGTGTCTCTGTATTTAGATTTAACCTTCCGCAGCTCTGCTCCTGTTTCATCACATATAACTTCTGTCTGAAGGGCTGAAAACCATGCTGGGGGTTCTGTTCCTTGCAGACTATGCTTTGCCCGTAGTTCTTCCCAACTAAGCATAAGCCCTCCACATGGCTGAAGAAAGGAACCCATGTATCTAAGGTTCCGTGTTGCCACTAACATACTTATCTTCTCATACACAGGTTTCGGGAGTGACGAGTAAAGGAAGGTCTGTAGTTCCTCGTAATCCTGAAGAGTGGAATGCTTTGTGTCAATAGAGTAGCCATATTTTGACAGTATGTAGCTCACCCTTTTGAACCAGTTCCCACTTTTGTCTGTGGCTTTTTTGAAAGGAAGGTGGTGGGATAAGGGAGAACCCTGAATTTTGAGTTCCCTTGCTTCTCTCTCCATGACATAACTTGCCATTCTGCTCCATGTGCTACTGTTGTCTCTGTACAGGTGTGCATTTGGTGTGCCGTGTAGCCCGTGTATGATCTGGTCGCTCCAATATCCGTATTCTGCTGTGTTGCATAATGTGATTAAGGTTTCCGTGATGCATGTAGCATAGGCGATGTCTGTCACGCTGTCAATCCCCAGTCCTCCTAGTGCGACCGGTGTCCAAACTAATTGATGGTTTGTGTCTATGGGACAATTTAAATATCTCAGGACGACAATAACTATGGACTGCAGTGGCGGCGCAGGCGGGTAGCCGTTGCGAGCCGGCAGAGCGTACACTACATGCTGCCGCGGCGGCGCAGGCGGGCAGCTGCTGCGAGCTGGAAGAACGCGCACTGTGTGCGGCAGTGGCGGCGCTGGCGGGCAGCTGTTGCGAGCTGGAGAAGCGCGAGCTATGTGCTGCAGTGGCGGCGCAGGCGGGCAGCTGCTACGAGCTGGAGAAGCGCGCACTATGTGCTGCAGTGGCGGCGCAGGCGGGCAGCTGCTGCGAGCTGGAGAAGCACGCGCAATGTGCTGCAGTGGCGGCGCAGGCGGGCAGCTGTTGCGAGCTAGCAGAGCGCGCACGGTGTGCTGCAGAGGCGGCGCAGGCGGGCAGCTGCTGCGAGCTGGCGGAGCGCGCACGGTGTGCTGCAATGGCGGCGCAGGCGGGCAGCTGCTGCGAGCCGGCAGAGCGTGCACTATGTGTTGCCGTGACGGCGCAGGCGGGCAGCTGTTGCGAGCTGGAGAAGCGCGTGCTATGGGCTGCCGTGGCGGCGCAGGCGAGCCGCCGCTGCGAGCCGGCAGAGCGTGCACTACATGCTGCCGTGGCGGTACAAGCGGGCAGCTGCTGCGAGCTGGAAGAGCGCGAGTTACGTGCTGCAGTGGCAGCGCAAGTGGGCAGCTGCTGCGAGTTGGAGGAGCACGAGCTATGGACTGCAGTGGCAGCGCAGGCGGGCAGCTGCTGCGAGCTGGAAGAGCGCGCACTATGTGATGCAGTGGCGGCGCAGGCGGGCAGCTGCTGTGAGCTGGAGGAGCGCGAGTTACGTGCTGCCGTGGCGGCACAGGTGAGCAGCTGCTGCAAGATGGCAGAGCAAGTAGAGTGCGCATATGCAGTGCACGATGGTGCCTGTGGGCTGAGTATATGTAATGAGGATCTTCAGCTCCAAGTTTGGCTCTTATGGCAGCATGCTCGCAATCAGCGGATCCAAGAAGTACAACTCTCGTTCGAGGTGCAGTGTTGTCCCCGCACGCCGGCGAGGTGCCCGCTGATGCATGCATAACCGAGGTACAGCCCCTGCAGACCAGCAACGTGCCCCATGGCTGCATTAAGGATGGCTACTTAGCAGAGGTGGTGCAGCCCCCGCAGCCCGGAGAAGTGCCCCATGGCTGCATGGCTGATGGGCGCACGTCCGAGGTGCAGCCCCCGCAGGCCGGCGAGGTGCCCGCTGGCTGCATGGCTGATTGCCGCATGGCCGAAGTACAACCCCCGCAGCCTGGTGAGGTGCCCCATGGCTGCATGACTGATGGCTGCATAATTGAGGTGCCCCATGGCTGTGAGGTTGATAATTGCATAGTTGAGGTGCAGCCTCGGCAGCCCGGTATGACTGGGGAACAGCCCCCGCAGCCCGGCAAGGTGCCCCATGGCTGCGTGACCGATGGCTGCATGGCCAAGGCGCAGGTCCCGCGGCCCAACACGCACCTGGCAGCACCTCCCAAAGCGAGAAGGGATTGGTCACACGGCTATGGTGCGATCGCTGCGCGAACGAGCTGCCCCAGCAGCAGCGCTGAGTTGCGGCAGGGGAGAAGTCCTCTCCGGAGGCCTTTCGGCCAGTTTTCGAGAAAACATTTGTTTTTTCTTGTTTTGACATCTTTTTGCATACTTAAGGGTCAAAATTCTTTCGGCCAATCTTCGGCCAAACCCTCTTTTTGGGAGACTCTCTCGGCCAGGGGCCGGTCAATCGCGACAGGACTTCTCCCCTGAGTTGCGGCCGCCCACGGCAGCAGCAATAAGCCGCCCCAGCAGTGGCGCAGAGCTGCAGTCGCCCACGGCAGCGAGCCTTGCTGACTTATTAGCAGAGAAGAAGGCTTTCTTTTTTCGAAGCGGCCCGCATTTGGATTTTTTACTGGCCCACTTTCGGCCAGCCCGGCCAATCTTCAAATTTGCCCGCCGCAGGCGCAAAATTTTAATTTTAACTATGGCAAGATCATAAAAATCGCACAATTTTCACGAAAACTTTCATAATCGGGACCCTTGAGAGACGGCCCGCATCCAACAATCCAGCGGCCCACAACCGGCCCGGGCTGACTTCAAACGGCCCCGGGCCGGCCTCTCACGGTAAGCCTTCTTCCCTGCTTATTAGCAGCTCATGATCTTGCAGCCCCGACAGCCTACGGCGGAGCAGTCTCAGCTGTCCACGACCTTGCTTCTCCGGTGACCCGACGCGGCCTTGCTGACTCAGTAGCCTGCAAAGGTGTTGCCCCATCAGTGGCGCACAGCCTTGCTGCCTCGAAAGATTGCAGCAGCACTGTCCCAGCAGTCCGCAGCCCTGGTGCCCTAGCAGCTTGCAGCAGTAACGCACTATTGCAACAGCATACGCAGGAGGCGCTTGACGGCTGCGCGATAGATGCGGCTTTTGGGCGGACATACGAGGACTTCCTCTACCCGAACGGCAAATGGTACCCCGAGGACACGGAGCCAACTTTACAGGCGTCAGTAGGGCACTTGGCAAGCAGCTCAAAAAGGGGGGGAGAATGGGCAGCAGATAATGGCGAGTTCGACAACAGCAGCACCGCTAAGCTGTCTCAGCGGCACACAACGCAGGCGCGAGGCTGCCCCAGCATCAACAGCAGCTTGCCCCAGCATTCCACGACGCAGACGCGAAGCTGCCCCAGTAGCAACAGCGCTAAGCTGCCTCAGCCGCACACAGCGCAGGCGCGAGGCTGCCCCGGCATCAACAGCAGCTTGCCCCAGGATTCCACGACGCAGACTAGCTCAGCAGCCCACAACGCAGTCGCGAGTGTTGCCCTGCAGGCAGCCCAGCCCGTGCCGTCCAGCGCGATGACTGACGATTCAGCAGCCCACGATGCAGGCGCGAGAGTTGCTCCGCAGGCGGCTCAGTTCCCCTTCTTCACTGCCCCAGCAGCTCGCGCAGACCTCGCTGCCCCAACAGCTCGTGCTGACCTCGCAGCCCCTGCAGCTCGCGCCGACCTCGCTGTCCCAACAGCACAAGCAGCTCGCGCACACCTCGCTCGCTGCGCCAACAGCTCGCGCAGACCTCGCAGCCCCTGCAGCTCGCGCAGACCTAGCAGCCCCGGCAGCTCGCGTGGACCTCGCTTTCCCGGCAGCTCGTGCAGCCCTCGCTGCCCCGGCAGCTCGCGCAGACCTCGCTGCCCCAGCAACTCGCAGCAACCTCGCTGTCCCGGCAGTCCGAGCGGACTTCGCTGCACAAGCAGCTCGCGCACACCTCGCTGCGTCAACAGCTCGCGCACACCTCGCAGCTCCTGCGGCTCGTGCAGACCTTGCTGCCCCGGCAGCTTGCGCAGACAGCACTGAGCTGCCACCTTTGGCGGTGTGCGGTGCATGCCACGTTGCGCTGCAGCCCTTGGCGGTGTGCTGCCCATACAGCGCTGAGCTGCTACCTTTGGCGGCGTGCTGCGCTGGTAGCGCTAAGCTGCAGCCCTTGGCGGTGTGCTGCTCATGCAGCGCTGAGCTGCTACCTTTGGCGGCGTGCTGCGCATGCAACGCTGCGCTGCAGCCCTCGGTTGCGCACTGCCCCAACAGCGCAGAGCTGCAGCCTTTGGCGAAAGCGTGCTGCCCCATCAGCAGCGCTGGGAAGGCCTTGCGGCCCACGGCGCAAACGCGCTGCCCTACCCGCAGCGCTGAGCTGCAGCCCACGGCGCAAGCGCGCTGTCCCACCAGCAGTGCAGAGCTGCAACCCACGGCGCAAGCATGTAGCCCTGGTAGCGCAGAGCTGCAGCCCTTGGCGGCTTGCTGCCCATGCAGCGCTGAGCTGCAGCCCTTGGCGATGTGCTGTCCCGTCAGCGCTGAGCTGCAGGCCCTTGGTGGCTCGCTGCCCCAAAAGCGCTGAGCTGCAGCCCACAGCGGCGTGCTGCCTCGCTGCCCCGCCGACAGCTCGCGCATACCTTGTTGCTCCTGCGGCTCGTGCAGACCTTGCTGCCCCGGCAGCTCGCGCAGACAGCACTGAGCTGCAACCTTTGGCGGCGTGCGGTGCATGCCACGTTGCGCTGCAGCCCTTGGCGGTGTGCTGCTCATGCAGCGCTGAGCTGCTACCTTTGGCGGCGTGCTGCGCATGCAACGCTGCGTTGCAGCCCTCGGTGGCGCACTGCCCCAACAGCGCAGAGCTGCAGCCTTTGGCGAAAGCGTGCTGCCCCATCAGCAGCGCTGGGAAGGCCTTGCGGCCCACGGCGCAAACGTGCTGCCCTACCCGCAGCGCTGAGCTGCAGCCCACGGCGCAAGCGCGCTGTTCCACCAGCAGTGCAGAGCTGCAACCCACAGCGCAAGCATGTAGCCCTGGTAGCGCAGAGCTGCAGCCCTTGGCGGCTTGCTGCCCATGCAGTTCTGAGCTGCAGCCCTTGGCGATGTGCTGTCCCGTCAGCGCTGAGCTGCAGCCCTTGGTGGCTCGCTGCCCCAAAAGCGCTGAGCTGCAGCCCACAGCGGCGTGCTGCGCATGCACCCCCGAGCTGCAGCCCACGGCGAAAGCACGCTGCCCCATCAGCAGCGCTGAGCTGCAGCCCATGGCGCAAGCAACCAAGCATGCTGCCCTATCAGCAGCACTAAGACGCAGCCCACAATGCAAGCTCGCGCAGACCCCGCTGCCCCGGCAGCTCGCGCAGACCTCGCTGCCCCTGCAACTCGTGCGGAACTCGCAGTTCCGGCAGCTCGCATTGGGCTCGCTACCCCGGCGGCTCGCGCAGACCTCGCTACCCCGGCGGCTCGCGCAGACCTCGCTGCCCCTGCGGCTCGCGCAGACCTCGCTGCCCCAACAGCTCGCGCAGAACCCCTGCTGCAGTGTACCCACGCGACACCATGTCCCGCAAGGGCTGTGCTGAAAAAGCACGAGAACACCGCGCAGGAAGAAGTTTCGGCGTCCAGTACACAAGGCATGGGGTCAGCCCAAGCGGTATACGCGATCCCGCGCACCTTGTTGCACCACCTGTTCTGTGGGCTGAAGTTGGAAGAGCGCATGAGCGAGGAAAGCGCAGCGGCAGTCATGGACCTCATCGCCACCTTGACAGCGCAGACGGACGAGTTCCCGATGCAGGAACAAGATACTGGGGTCTAAAACCCTCAGGGCGCAAAGCAGCGCAAGACCCGCAGAGCGAGAGGAGTACCAAGGCTACAGAACCGTTTAAGCGTTGGCAGCGTAATTCGGGGATGGGGCTTCGGGAAACCTCCAGCGCGGAAGGGGACTCAGACCCAAGGACTGGGGGGCACGGGACCCAAGAACCCGGGGCTTAGAAGCCAGGGGGACTCAGACCCAAGGACTGAGGGGCACGGGACCCGAGAACCCGAGGCTTAGAAGCCAGCATCACTGTGCATGTTTGTTGATCCCCAGACAATGTAAATACAGGCGAACACTAAACGCTAGCGAGGACGTAAGCGCGCGCCTAAAAGGGGGGGAGAGTTGTGCTAGGGTAAGTCACGAGACAGAATGACAGACGTGTCAGAATGACGAGTGACAGGTACTATGACAGTCACCAATGACAGGCACTTATATGACCAGATGACGAGAGTGTCTGACAGAAATGACTGACAGAAATGCCTGACCCGAAAGTGAGTTTTGGTGGGAAAACCAGCAGTCAGAGAAATTGGAGGGAACTCTGGGAGACCTCCAATATTGCCAAGGATTCGATCAGCCGAACATAACTTGAGGGAATCGAGGAGGACCTCAGTTATACAGTCACATCAGCAGATCTGTGAGTATTCAAATGAGAGACTTGGGAGGTGACAATCAGAAACATTTGAGTACTGATGACAGATCCCAGCTGATTGGTTGTTGCAGTCAGCAAATGACTGAACACATGAAGTGGCATGGTAAGGACGAGTTACCTTAAGTAGAGAGCTGTGCAAGCTCTCGGGGTTGAGTTTAAATTTGTTGTACATTGCAGCCACCTCTGTGGCTGTTAGGCAACTTGACCAAAAGAGTAATTAAAAAGATCCGATTCCAATAATACCATGCTTACAGCAATGTATTTCTTTGTAGGACTGAACTAGGTTCCTTTCCTGCATTGCACAGTAGACCGATAGGCTCTTAGAGAGCCCCCGAACAAGCCCACCCTGGACACAGGTTTTCAAGCGGACTCCTATGGCGGTGTATTCGAGGCTTCAGAAGCTGAATTTTTACCGCAACAACATTTTCGACCGAAAATGCGTCTGCATTACGACAGTATGTTGACGCAGCGAACGAGTGCGATGATAACCCCCACACCTTTGATAACTTAGATCACGACGAGCACAATTCTGGTGGTGCCTATGAGGACTACTGTGACCGCTACGATTGCGACTCTGGTGCTGCTGGCTACGACTCGCTCTGGCGATGGGTACTCTTCGGGTTATTCTTAAATTTCTAAACGGATAGGCAGGGCGGTCTTTCGCCATGTTTCGACCACTAGCTGGGGCGGCGATTCTTTCCGATGTTTTCTCGAGATTCCTTTTGACCACTAGCGGGCAGTTCTGTGGCCTTTCAGTCCTTGTAGCCAGTTCATGGGGACGAGTGTTCCTCCCGACAAACTGGCCGGCAATTATTTTTCACGACAACTAAACCGACAGGCAAACTTCATTCTCGACAGATCATCTATTTCTGCGAACAGACAAGCGCTGACCACTAGCCGACAGGAATTTGACTTGATGATTCCCATAGCCGTGTTCCGGCTGGCCGACATATCATTTTGTGTCCTCTCGTCATTCTTACTTGTGATCCTTACTAGCTCCCAGACTTTCACATTCTCATTAGATGTAAACTCTAGTATAGTGCTGTTCATAAATTATGGGGCGCTTTTTGACGATTTCGAGCACGCTTTCCGAAAGTGCCGACACAGGGCACGTCTGCTGAATATAATGACCACTCCAAAACAACGCATTCCATATCAATGTTTGAGCATGACACCGTATATCAGAGGCATCCGGGATTGTGCCCAAAAAACTCTGAGCCCGGTGTAGTGGGGCCGGCAAGCGTCGCGCCGATTTCTTATAATCACGCGTTGCAGATAATTTAAACATTAATCGATCATACATCACACACGTATTTCATCTAGTCTCTGTCCTTGTCAGTAAATTGATTCATGTCATCTGCAGGCAAAACTGTACCACCGAGAGTGACCGTGAGACTGTTCAGCTTGGACGTTAGCTCAGGAACACTCTTGCAGCCCCATGACTCCAGCAGATTTTCACGAACCATCTCCATTATCTGCATATCACCAGTGCCAATCGGGATATTATAACAACTCCACAGAAACGCCAAGTCGCGCGAGCTGCGCATAACTTGTAAGACTTGCCAGAAACAACCCATCGTCTTACAACGCACTTGTAAGTCACCCGACACAAAGCTCAGTGGGTCTCGACTCACTCAGTAGGACATCACATGCATTGTCCGCAGTCTCAGCGGGATCCACGCGTTGGGAGCAGCAAGGACGATTGATGCACACCTGCTCAAGCTTGTCATGCAATGGGCGTGTCTTGGGAACCTGTGCAATGGGCAGAGCAGCGAGAATCAGCATGCCACATGCCGTCGGCCTTGAAGTCCATCTCCCCCTGGAGATCCTCCTGGCCTCCCTACTGACTATTCCTGTTGATTGGCTGTTGTGTAGAACTCTGCACAGCTCCTGCACTGCTGCTCTTTCGTTGAGCAGACTCTGTCCAATTCTGTTGTCATACAGACCGTCAATCTCTCGTCATGCAAACCTTATCAGACCTGTCAACATGTACACTCAGACTCCTGCAACGCTCACTCTACAAGAGTGAGCCAGCTTGATTGATGCAACTAACCCCAAGCTCTGCTGATTCTCGCGCAGTGTCAATGGCATAGGTCTCCGGCACTGTTCCATAATACTCTGCGGTCGGAAAGCTGGTCTCCTGCTCATTAGTTTCGTGAAAATAAGCTGCGCCCATTCCCCGTCCCCTTCACGAACAGCAGCAACCAGATACAGTTTCACTCCAACATTTTCCCCGATGGAATATTGATTTGCTGCACCACCTTAAAAACAAAAAGGCAAAGCACCCAGTGCGCAACACCACTCATGTTGTCCCAGCAAGTAGCATGGGACATGAATGACAATGTGATCCTCTGCGGTCAATCTGCTCAAAGGTAGTAAAAACAAGGCCGAATCGCGAGCACGTTCCGATCCGATACATCCTCGTGCTGGTTCAGCACATCCCATAGATAAAGAGGCACACAGCAGTGGGCATCAGATTGAAAACAGGTCGGACATAGAGCGGTTTTGCACAAGCATCACCGGCAACAGCACAGCAGGCGCACCACTGGGCCACCTGCCGCAGGGCGCACTGGTTGTCAACCCCGATGACCACCGTGCGGCCCTGAATGTGCTGCCCCCACAGCACCACTGCCCACCAGATTGCGAACAGCTCGAAGTAGTTGATGTGCTCGCTCTCGGGCACGCCCCTCCGGAACGGGAACCAGGGCTTCTGCATCCGAGAGTGAGCACATCAACTACCTCGAGCTGTTCGCAATCTGGTGGGCAGTGGTGCTGTGGGGGCAGCACATTCAGGGCCGCGCGGTGGTTATCAGGATTGACAAACCAGTGCGCCCTGCGGCAGGTGGCCCAGTGGTGCGAGCCTGGAAAAGCCTCAGTCCATGCAACGTCATCTGCTAATGATCAATTTCCCATGAGATAGGGCATTGCACCTGCGAGATCCTCCGGGCTAGGAGGGGAGATTAAGTCTGCCAATCTGGCCACTGCCTCCAAGAAATCTGTAAATGTTATGCCAATCACCCTGCGAGGCCCCCCACCTTCCCCCGATGAGGCCTTGGCAAGGAAAAGTGCATCCATCAGTCTGCCAATGCCGAGCTCACATAAAGCAATGAGAAGCTGCTTGCAGCTCTGAGGCCGCAATAGGGCTTGCCAAGCCGGACAGGAGAGATGGAGACAGGCAGAGCAGAGCAGAGCAGAGCAAAGCAGAGCAAAGCAGAGCAAAGCAGAGCAGAGCAGAGCAAAGCAGAGCAAAGCAGAGCAGAGCAGAGCAAAGCAGAGCAAAGCAGAGCAAAGCAGAGCAAAGCAGAGCAAAGCAGAGCAAAGCAGAGCAGAGGAGCGCAATTCTGATCACCTTAGCCGGTTCTTCACCTCGTCCACATAACACTGCGTTCACAACGGACACAGAAGCACCCCCCCTGCTCAGTGAGTTCCGCCTAGCGGCAGCGGGCATGGCGGAGTTCTGCTGGAAGTGCGAGCTGCAGGCCGACAGATACCGGCAGTGCACCCTGATATGCGCATACGCAAGGTGGGTGCGAGGATGGGGTGGGATTGCGCTCACACCATCTGACTCCAAACGAATATCAGCTTTGCCTCGCGCTGAGACACACGCGTGATATTGTTTGTGAGGCCTAGAACAAACCCGCCACTCCCCCTCAACCTCCCCCACAGGTATCAGCTCAGCTCAACGATCTCCCCACCGCACCCACATGCGCAATGGCGTACGTACGGGCCAGGTGTCACTGATGGTCGACCAAGAGATTCCGGGCTGCATCTCGTATGACATGAATATGCGCGGATGTTCAAGGGTTGCGTGGATGCCACTGGAGGCGGCGAGTGCCGGGCCGCATTTGGAGGCGGCGAGTGCCGGGCCGCATTTGGAGGCGGCGGGTGCCGGGCCGCATTTGGAGGCGGCGAGTGCCGGGCCGCATGTTGAGGCGGCGAGTGCCGGGCCGAATTTGGAGGCGGCGAGTGCCGGGCCGCATTTGGAGGCGGCGAGTGCCGGGCCGCATTTGGAGGCGGCGAGTGCCGGGCCGCATTTGGAGGCGGCGAGTGCCGGGCATGCGGGGCGAGTGCCGGGCGAATTTGGAGGCGGCGGGTGCCGGGCCGCATTTGGAAGCGAGCGAGTGCCGGGCCGCGGCTGGAGCGCGAGTGCCGGACGCATTTGGAGCGAGTGCCGGGCCGCATTTGGAGCGCGGGTGCCGGGCCGCATCTGGAGAAGCGCTCAGAATCTGGCTTCTATCACAGTTGCCTTGGCGCCTCACACTTGAGCATCACAGAACCGCAGGAAGTGCTCCATTCCCATGTACTTCACAGCATCCCTCGCCTGTGCCCCCCACACACCAGCATCCGCCCACATGTTATACAATTGTAACACAAATTATTATAATTATTTAACGCACATGCCGCCTCACCGTCCCGCGCTCATATGTGCCGAGTTACTCCCTTGCCCAGCTCACCCAAGCCACGTCAGCGCCTCATGCCAGAGCATCCCCGTTGCAACACCAATATGTGCTCGTATTTCCACGTCAGCGCCACATGCCAGCACATCCTTGCCACACCAGGGGCCTCATCCCAGCGTGTTCACTCCGCACACCGCCTTGCTCCACTTCACGTATCGGCACGTCTCTCGGCCATCGCCCCAGAATCTTCAACTTTGTCAGCAGACTACTGCCCTGGCAACCCAGAGCCGGGCATGCATCGAGCAGCCCCCCTCACGCCCCTGGCAATCCAGAGCCGGGCATGCATCGAGCAGCCCCCTCCGCCCCTAGCCCAGAGAGCCGGGCAAGCATGAGCAGCCACCCTCACGCCCCCTGGCAACCCAGAGCCGGGCAACATCCGGTGGCCCCTCACGCCCCCTGGCAGCCCAGACGGGCAAGCATCGAGCAGCCCCCTCACGCCCCTGGCAAGCCCAGGGGCCGAGGCAAACATCGAGCAGCCCCCTGCGCCCTGGCAATCCCAGGAGCCAGGCAGAAGCATCCCGAGAGCAGCCCCCCTCCCGCCCCTGGCAACCCAGAGCCGGGAGGGTTACACCTTGAAAAACTAGTAGCATGCCGGCGCAGGATCGTCAGTACTTCCCGGAACACCTGCTCGGGCCCCCCACGCCCCGTAACTCTCCGGAAGTGAAGTTCAGTGTTGTTGTAAGTTGTGAGCTTGGACCTGGTGATCCCTGAACCCCCCACCCTTCCTCCTTCCTCCTTGCCCTCCCGAAGGATTGTCACGAGGGACAGGGCGGCAGCGCCGGGGAGCACGCACCATGTCCACTTCTTCTGTGTACAGGCGCTCATTGCGGAACACGTTCGGGGCTTTGTCAAGCTCCGTGGGCATGTTGTTGAAGATGTTCTCCTCTAAGAGCATGATGAGGGCATCGGAGGGCTCCCACACCGACTGCCCAGCCCCGTACTTGAGGATCGCCACACGTGTCAAGATCTCCACGAACTCGAAGCGCATCAGCGCCAGGTCATCATTGGCGTCGTTGAGATCGTCGTTACCATCCTCCTCGTAATTGGTGACTGCCGTCCCGTTCCCCACATCCTCCCTCAGCCGGGACAAGGGAACCTGAGCGTCAAGCTCCTGCGCGCGCCATTGGCCGCGTCTGGTTGCACCGCCCGTTCCGAGGCGCGTTATGACTGGCATCTCGGCGACATGACCATGGGTACGGGCGGCGCCGGCAGCATGGAAACCTAGCCACAGCCCAGGCGGCTTTAGGCGCACTCCAAGTGTTCAAACAGGGGGCAAGGTGTGGGCGGGGAGGGCGGTACTGGTGAAGGCCATGTCGATATCCGCCTGCTTGCAGTGCTTGGACTTCGGGTCCACCAGCTTGCAGTCTTTCACAATCTTGTTCCATTGGTTGATGGTCATGCTGAAGGCGGACTCGCCAACCTTCCCTCCAGTCACCGAGTAGTAGAAGTAGATCTGACAGATGAGGATGTATCGATCCTGTGGATGCAATCGCCCGCCCGTTCTCCCCGCGACATCAGCTCATGGTATGCGCCACGTGTTCGCCTTGCGCTCTTTTCGCGAGCCGAGTCCCATTCCTTCGTGGCGCGCCCAGCTGCCGGTGCCGGTGCCAGCACCGAGGAGTCCTGCCACATTACGCCATGTAGCAAGTGCCAGCCAGGGTGCTGATCAAAACGTGGGGCCGCAATGATCGAAATGTGGGGCCGCAGTGATCGAAATGTGGGGCTGCAATGATCGAAATGGGGCTGCAGTGATCGAAATGTGGGGCTGCAGTGATGATGAAATGTGGGGCTGCAGTGATCGAAATGCGGGGCTGCAGTGATCGAAATGTGGGGCTGCAGTGATCGAAATGTGGGGCTGCAGTGATTCGAGATGATGGGGGGGCCGCAGTGATCGAAATGTGGGGCTGCAGTGATCGAAATGTGGGGCCGCAGTGATCGAAATGTGGGGCCGCAGGGAATGAGGGATTCCTTCCACCTTGAACACATCGAACACATTCTGAAGCGTCTCGGCAACATCTATTTCCAGGCCGTCCTGAGCGCTCTCCCCGCGCTCCCCACCGCGCCCCTCAACTCCGCGTATCGCCGGCATCCCGCCTGCTCTGGGCGCGCTCCCCCCTCTCCTCTCCTCTCAGGGCGGTGGGACTGTAGCATGGGCCTGATGGTCCACAAGCGACCAGCTCTCCGCTGAGGATGACCGCCTCCTCGTCATGGCCTCTTTCAGCCTTGTCATAACCAAGAGGCGCCTCGCTCCGCGCCGGCATGCACGACGCGACATGCACGACGCTGGCACAACTCGCATAAATGTACGATGCTGTCATTCCTTGTCGGCATGCACAGCGCTGTCATTCCTCACCATCCTCTTTCATCTCCCATCACCCCACAGTCACCGTCCCTTGTCATCTTCCATTACCCCACAGTCACCGTCCCTTGTCATCTCCCCATCACCCCACAGTCACCGTCCCTTGTCATCTCCCATCACCGACAGTCACCGCCCTTGTCATCTCCCATCACCCACAGTCACCGTCCCTTGTCATCTCCCATCACCCCACAGTCACCGTCCCTTGTCATCTCCCATCACCCCACAGTCACCGTCCCTCGTCATCTCCCATCACCCCACAGTCACCGTCCCTTGTCATCTCCCATCACCCCACAGTCACCGTCCCTTGTCATCTCCCCACATGTAAACACCCACCAAAGGCCCGTGTCATCTGCAGTACTGGGGACTGTTCCCAGAGTGGGTGCCAGCTGGCAGACAGCTGCGCACCGCATATTTGGGGTTCTTCCGCATCGATCGCGTCAGAGCCTTCGCGAATGCTTCCTGTTCCGGCCCCGCCCCGCGCCCCGCCCCTCGCCCCGCAGCAAGCTCAGCCGCCTGCGCCTTCACGCACTCCCCGCGCAGCGCTGCTTGCTGCGCCGCATCTTCTGGCTTCCCAGCAGGCGCGCGCGACAAATTCTAGCCGCACGACGCGAAGCGGTCAAGACGGCCAACAAGCCGCCACGTGGCCGTGTCAATAAAACCAACGAATCGCGCGGGGGAGCACTGAGCCGCCGGGGCATCGATTTCGATGAAGCGATGCACGTGTGTTTGGGCAGCTTCGGAGCGCGCGGCCGATCCGGGGGCAAGTTCGAGAGGGCTGCGAGAGAGTTCGGAGGAGGTGGTGCTCAGAGTGGCAGTCTCTACCTTACAGACGACGTTGTCCCAGTCCCTCTTCAGCCGCCTCACAAACACCTGCGGGACAGCTCACCAGCCCGCACCGATCAGATCCGTCGGCTCGAGGCAGTCACGGCTGAGAGGCATATGCCACGACATTCGCGGTACCTCTGAGCAAGCGGGGCAGATGCGCCTGCTGCAGAGAGCCGTGTCTCGCTGCTAGCGCCACAGTCTCGCACCGGCCAATGACAGCGGAGAGCGCTGCACAACAGTAGGGCCCTTCATGTAGGCGTGATGAATGACCGTGGCGGAGGATTTTGCCACACTTTTGCAGAAACTTGGACCTCCGGGATGCCGATGTGTGTGTGCGCATGCTAGTGGGGAAGGGGGAGCGGGGGGGTACCTTATTCGAGTCCAGGAAATTGCGGCAGTCCGCCTCGTTCTTGCGTCGGCCGAAGACACTGCCGGGAAGGGTCCAGATCACCTTGACCTGCGCCACGTCATCTCTCCAGCGATAAATGGGCCCAGCCTGGCAGCTCCAGCTCTCCACAAGAGCGGAGGGGGTTGCAGCCAGCAGCGGAACTCGCAGAGGGAGGGCAGTTTCATGAGGGCAGCGATTGGCTGTGGTGCACAGATGCGAGGGCAGCGCTCGGTGGCAGCGGCCATTGCTATGATTGGTCGTGTCATCTCATGATCCGCCAGCGCTCGCATGTTTCCCACGCTGCAAGCCCCACTGGACACGCAGCCAACCAAAAGTGGCAGCAGCGCCGCCACACAACATGGAGGACCAGGACTTGGGTTTACCACTTCGGGCTCGGGCTCGGGCTCGGGCTCGGGCTCATCGTACACCACCCCTCTGGAGATGCGGTCATTCATCAGGAAGGGGGCCTTGAACATTGGACGCTGAACATGCATCTCTGAGATTCCCCCCTCCCCCCACCGTAATACCTCTTAGCTTTCACCCTAAAGCTGATATGCAACAGCATAAACTAAGTCTGAATGCATCCCAACTTCCTCCCACCTTCCTCCCACCTTCCGCATTATTGCTGGGCTTGTGCGGATGCGGAGGCTATGCATGAGGAGGGCACGTGAATCGTTGGGGCCCTGTCTTGGTGGGAGATGTACAGGCTTCAGGCTGTGGTGCTCTCCCCACGCACGGTGTGCCCATGCTCTCGTGCGCTACACCTCCCACTGGGTCACATATGATCCCAGTAGGCACTTAAGCATGCACCCCACATGTCCGATACGCTTCGAGCGTGAAGGGCATGCTTGGTCCGCAGACAGCACCACGGGGGGAGGGCGGAGCGCCGCCCATTTGTAGGAAGTAGTGACAATAGTGACAACCCGGTGGGCGGACCTCGGATGTGCTTCTGAAAGTTGACCATCAGGACAGGGTCTCGGGGAAGTCCTTTGAGCTCTGCCCAGGGTGTGGCCCACCCCAGCAACGCACTCATCAGCTGGCCTGTAGCCTAAGGCAGTGGAGGCGCACCTCCCCATGCCCAGCGCCGCATCAATCCGCGCCACACGCGTACAGCAGTCAGCGCCACACGCGCGCAGCTTGCGACTTCCACGCGGAGGGGACTGCCAGATACCCAAGGGAGGAAGGTAAGGGAGAGTCGGCAGATCTCTGAATCACCTCCTAGAGACTTCTCTGCTGCCAGCATCACTTCTCGCGCCGCAATGTGTGCCGCCTGCTCCATACCACTCCTGCCCACTATCAAACTACACTCCTTCTGCTCCCTTGCTCCTTAATGCCCACCATTCTCCCCCCCCCCACCCGCTCGCACGTCACATCCTTATCCTGCCCCACCATCGGCCATGCTCCTTGCACCCTTCTTCCCCTTCAATTATGCTCCTTCTACCTCCCCTCGCCCTCCCCCCGCCCGCCGTCGACCATACTAGCTTTCTGACCCCCCCGTCCCGCATCATCAACCAGCCTACATCCGTTCCTCCTCCCCTGCACCTCCCATCAACTGCGCTGCAGCATATTCCTTACTACCTACAGTCAGCCTACCCTGTTCCTTCTGTCCTCTCCACCCCAGCCAGGCATCCGAGCCTGAGTGTCGCGGCACACCGGGCAGGGCACGAGGCTGATGGCGCACCTCGGCGGCCTGAGCATCGCAGCACACCGGATTGAAGGAGAAAGCACATTTTGCAATTGGACTCAAGTTCTTCTTCTCCCACTGCCATCCCGCCGCACCGGAACCCGCCCTCCCGCGTCAGCCCAAGCGTGCTGTGTAGGAGGCCGCGGCCACCTTATGCCCGGAGGAACTCTCCGCCCGTGACTGCCACTATCCAGCTAGGGCAGCCTATTGGGCCTCAGGCCAAAATTGTATTGGACGGAAGTGTGACAGAGGGCTCCTAGAGCCGAATGAAGGGCCCGGAAGAGAACGGAAACCAGGGGTAAGAAGAGTCACTGTGTCCTCTTGGACATCGGGGAGGGGTATTGAGAGTCCCCGCAACCTGGTCGACATCGGGGAGGGGTATTGAGAGTCCCCGCAACCTGGTCGACATCGGACAGGAGCGGGTCCCGGAAGCCCATTGGGTCTCGGGGAGGACAGCCCACGGCGTCCGTGGAGCTCATCACATGCAGGCGAGGGCAGACAGCGGTTCCAGGAGCACCTTCAGAGAAGGCAGATGGGCGTGAGTGTTGGCTTCCCCTTCCTGCGTCCCTCACACCCGGCGGCATTACCCCCATTGCTCCACTCCAAGCTACCGGCTGCAGCGCCGCGTGAAAGAGCATACCGACATGAGGAGCGCATGCAAGGAGCGCATGGATGCAATTCGCACCTTGTACAACGCCCGTTTCACCCGCTGAATGTTCTGCTTCCCCTCGTCCCCAGTGAAAAGCTGCTGGGCGACCTGAGATAAGGGGGGGGAATACAGGGGTTAGAATGTTCACGCTGAGGGCAGGAATATGCTCAGGTTAAGACCTTCGCGTTGAAGGCGGGAACTTGCGGCTGTGAGCTGAACTGCGTTGAAACCGAGCCGTGATGATCAGGTTTTGAACATCGAAGAAGAACGATGTGCGCTGTTTCGCCTCCGTGAGGTCATGATTACGCAATGGGAGTCATCAGCAATGTGTCACACGCCGGGCCACAAGCTTTGGCGCAAGTCTGCCTCTCTGCCTCCGTGAGGTCATGACACACGCAGTGGGAGTCATCAGCAATGTGTCACACGCCGGGCCACAAGCTTTGGCGCGTGTCTGCCTCTCTGCCTCTGGAGCCGTACCTTCCAGCTCCCCTTGTTGCCGTCCCCCTCGGCAATACTCACTTTACGATTTGGTTTTGGATACCCCATATCCCCTGCCTGTAGAGAGGAGAAGCACATGGAACCCACAATCAGAAATACAACCTCGCAAACGTGGCGCTGCGGAATGCTCTGCAGTACGATCTGTGGTGCGCGTGGAGTGGTCGCGCCCTATGATCTACAAACCGCGTGGAGTGGTCACCCACCATGATCTTCCCTGCATGTGGACTGGTCAGCATGAGCTCCCGTGTTGCGGACTGGTCAGCTTGAGCTCCCGTGTTGCGGACCGGTCAGCATGAGCTCCTCGTGCTGCGGACTGGTCAGCTTGAGCTCCCGTGTTAAGTGACTGGTCAGCTTGAGCTCCCGTGTTGCGGACTGGTCAGCTTGAGCTCCCGTGTTGCGGACTGGTCAGCTTGAGCTCCCGTGCTGCGGGACTTGGTCATGAGCTCCCGTGTTGGGCGGACTGGTCAAAGATGAGCTCCCGTGTTGTGGACTTTGGTCAGCATGAGCTCCCGTGTTGCGGACTGGTCAGCTTGAGCTCTCGTGTTACGGACTGGTCAGCTTGAGCTCCTGTGTTGGGCGGACTGGTCAGCTTGAGCTCCGTGTTGTGGACTGGTCAGCTGAGCTCCGTGTTGTGGACTGGTCAGCTTGAGCTCCCGTGTTGTGGACTGGTCAGCTTGAGCTCCCGTGTTGTTGTGGTGTACAGGCGGGACTTTTATTTTCTCAGAAGGTTCTCACGGGAACAGCGCCTCACCTCCTCCTTACTTGAAATCAATGTTTCACCATCCTCGTCAAATCTGTGTACCATCGCACATGGACCCCACGATGCTCGGCGCCATGCCTCATGTATGCAACACTTTAAAAACATGGTGAGTCTAGAATTGGTGTCCAGGGAAGATCAGAAGGTTCACAGCGGCAAGGACCATCGAACAAGCGGGCAGATGAAAGATATAGCCGAAAGGTGGTATCTGCAAGGGTATACTGAATATATCAAGATACCGAAGCTTAGGCGATCAAGACATCAGCACTGGTGAGCAGGCAACCTTGAGCACAACCTCATGAGAGCTGTGACGCTCACTGCGTCATAAGAGCTGTGACGCTCACTGCGTCATAAGAGCATTGCGCATCCATGGGATGCTCCGCATGTCATGGAAATACCATAAGGTCTGAACCCTTTTGTGTCCCGTATGTGTATGTATGCTTATCCATGTGCAAATTTCTTTGATAGCTGGTACCCTGAGCGGTAAGCGCCCGAGCCACACTGCGCGACCAACCCGTGGCGGTTGCTGACTAATCACTGCTCACTAAGTCACTGCCATGAACTCACGGTGTGTAATCCGCACGTGATGAAATGAAAGTAAACGAAGGCGTTCTTCGACAGGCCTTTGACCCTCATGATGTTGCCACTCGAAGCTTAGGCCGCCGGGAGCCTTGGACCCTCATGATGGTGCCACTCAGGAAATTTCTTTGGTAGCTGCAGGAGTAACCTCGCCATGGACACCTCTGTGAGGGACCACGCAGGGCAGGCGCTGCAGGACTCACCTCGCCATGGACACCTCTGTGAGGGACCACGCAGCGCTCGGCTCGCCCTCGTCTTCGTTCTCGAACTCCACAAATTTACCTGCGCGCCCGTGACGTCAGGAAAGTACTCTCGTTCACGAGCCTGTCACGCGGCTTCGTCTGAAGGACGAGGCACAGCGAGGCGGCAAGATGCACTGCTCCGAGCGCACCATACCCGGCCGGAAGTCGCAAGTACATCACTTTTAGCCTCAGAGTGCATGGGTTCCACCATCGCTTACTTCTAGAGGCCACCGGACAAAGCCTAGAACACTCAAGGTTCTCAGGAAAACCAGATGGTAGATCGAAGAAAGGCGAACAAAATGCCCCGCTCGGCAGGAGAGTCGACTGTTGCAAATGCAATGGTACTTTAATCGGTTACGAAGGAGTCAGCACAATCAATTGTTGGATGAAAAATGATACGCGTATGCCGCGATCCCAAGAGGATTCGTGCAGGATGCTCACTCATGTCGATGGCTTGGTCCTCCGCTTTCAACTCGTCCATCTGGAAGTTGTCCGACCCATCACTATCAGTTTCACTGTATTCACTATCATAGGCGCCCTCGACGACTGCTGGCAGAGCTAGTCCGTCATCCTCCGATTTGCGAACAGGTTTCTTGGCTTTCCGGCTGAACGGCGACTGCGATGCCCCGCGAAACCGCACCTCAGCTCAAAAATGCGACTGGGCAAACACTACTTTTTGCAAGCATACTCTGCTTGCGGGAAAGCTGAGGCGACCGACTCCGCGCAGCTCCGTGTCACGAAAGGCACATGGACATTTAAGCGCCTCTCGAGGAACGCTCGCCGACGTGCTTTCGAAATTCCGCCCTTGCGGCGACGACAACCAGGCTGCCAACATACGGGTGATAACAGTGGTTTCTCATATTTTCGGGGAATTTTTGTTAAGACTCGGAACGAGAGGACGATAAAGGTGCAGCGCGATCCTCAGGCACAATGGTGCTAGTGGAAATGTCTTTCGCTAGCTCACGATTTGTGGAGCCAACGAAAGCCGAAGGCCGATGTCAGAGCCACGGGCACCACGCACAAGGTTGCTGTCGGGAGAACCACCTGCTGAACAGGAATTATGCACAGCATTGGTCTACGCTCACGTGCTGGTGGGGAAATTACCCGCTGAACAGGGATTATGCGCGGCATCGGTTTTCGCTCGCGCACGCGCTGCGTTGCTTCCTGAACTTTCTGAATATTGATAGCAGGCAGAATCTGCCAGGCGAGTTACCCACCCCGCGTCTGAATAACTCCCCGACCAGTGACTACTGAGCGATGTCGACATCACCGTGTTGTCCCAAATGATAGAGGGCTAAGAGAACGGAAACGAAAATTGGAGGAGAGTCCCCCAAGAGCAGCCATTGAGGCTCACAGCCGTGCTCGGAGCCCGAAAGCGACACGATTCCTTCTACACCGTCCAGAATACGCGAGATAGAAACACAGTCCAGAATATGTAAAATTATTTCAAGTTCAACTTTCAAATACGCTGACCAGCCCTTTGTCCCGCTCAAACTCCGCTGAAGGCAAGTCGTGCGCGACATCCAGTATCCGAGTCTGAGTAACGCAAAATGCAAATATAAACGCAGCAGCAATCTGAGCCTAAGGCCATGCATTGGTCTGAGAAAGTGCAGTGGGTATCTTCTGTTGGAAGGAAGCTCGCCAGTTCCTTGGGAAGTTGCAAACTGACTTCCCGAGCGTTCTTGAAAATCTGAATACTTGGCGCGGAGCAGCTGAGCCCCCGCATGAAAGCAGGCTAGGCAAATACTTTGCAAGTTGCACATGAAGAAGAAAGTAGAAGATATGGCTTCGCGAAGATTTGAAAGGCCTCAAGCCTAACTGTTATGCCCAGGTTCCCCAACCGCCTGCCGCCTGCAGAAGAGGAAGGAATGAACCCTAGTGGCGGGGCCTCCAGGAGAAAGAAAGCGCGTATCCTCAGATATATTTAGATATCATGAAAGACATACAGCCTCTGAGGACACATTCGTACGAGATGTTAGCTTGTAGGTCGTCGTCAACTTACCGACATTCTGGATTTGACAGTTAATGATTTGTTATCGTTTCTCCTCTTCCTTCTGCCTTTCGTGCGCGACGGATTATTGTCACCATTGGGTCCAGGAAAGGTCATGGACATCATACTGGACCTTCTGGAAGGCACTACCATCGGCTTATTGAGTTCGTCATTCGCGGCCCAAGCATCGTTAACAGGGACCGGTGGAAGGCGGTCGACTTCTGCCATGGTTCAACTGCTCAAAGATGCTTCAGCAAAATATCACTCTATGACTAGTTCTTCTGAAAAGCTAGAGCACGTGTTCAATCTTATATGAACGAAATAAAAAACCGCCTGCGAAAGAACCGTCCGACGCTCAAGCAGACCAAGATGAACGTCTGACTGTGAGGGCGCACTAGCTTGAAGTACGTTGCGACATATTGTCCCTCGATAATGTGGAGGGGAAACCAGTCACATGGTGTAACCACCGGTTACACTAAGCTTCCAAGTTTTATGCACATTTCGCCTGTGACAGATAGCGCCCCAGCACCAAGTACTGCAGACAATAGCCTTCCCCGAGTGTTTTTTGCCCTCAGGTCAGTTCAGGAACCTCAAGACGAGAGGAGGTTAGAACGCGCAACTCCGCATTACTGTAAAAAAGTGAAGCCATGCTCGGAAAATTATCTCCCCCCCCTAAAAACTAACGGGATGGGGGGGATACCTTTAAGGTACCCCGCCAAATTGAATTTTAGAGCCCCTAAGCACCTATCAACTATTGGGACTTCGCCCGATATCGCAGATTGATGTGAGATGAGACTTTCAGCCCCCCCCATAAGGTGGGGGGCAGTCACACTCTCTCTGATCACCCCTTGACCCGAGGTGCCACGTCAGCTTGCTTCTCTCTTCACCGTTCCGCGATAATAAAACCCCATATCTCATCTTAGTCTGCAGTGAATTACGACGGTGTCTGGGTTGTGATAAACCCCTACCCCCCCTAGGTTTAAACCTGGGTTTAAACCTAAAATGACCCCCTCGGGTTTAAACCGGTTTGTGGTTTCACACTGTTAAGCCTAGTTTCACAATGTTAAGTCTAGTTTCACACTGCTAAGCATATCAAAGGGTACATGTTGTCTTTTCATTGTTAAGCATACAACAAGGGTAGACGCCATATTGAAATTCAGTCTGGCGCTCTGGCAGCCGTGCGAGTAGCCGTTTGGTAATCGTACGGCGTGCTCTCTATCTCGTGTCTCGTCTCCTATTCCATACAACGATACAAGTGACAACAGATTCTGTGCACGCGATCAAACGATTGTACCAACGGAGTGTAAGCCGTAGGATTTATTTATCGGCCAGGTAGCATCGTCGCGTCGCTAGGTCACGTATGGCGCGTACACGCCGTATATGGCAACGGCTTGCAATGGGGGGGAATTCCGGGGGTTTAAACCTGGGTTTAAACCTGAAATGACCCCCTCGAAGGTGGCTTCAGCCACCCTAAATCGCTGTTAGGGTGGCTTAAGCCACCCGAAGGGTAATAGCCATCGAGTGTAAATTTGTTTTCTCTTGACGAGAGCTTTACCGTGTACTTTTTAGATCCTTGATTAGACCACATTTTTGAATTTTGGTTTGTTCACTAACGCGCGAGTTGACCTAAACTGCTAAAATCGCCGGCATGGCGTCAACGCCGTACCAACTGATGGCTCCAGCTAGACTGAGAGCTCACCCGGCTGGCGCCTCCAAAAGACAATTGCAGTTTGACCAGTTGGTGCCCACGCCAATTGCAGCGGCTTCGGCACAGTCAGCAACGGAAAAGAAATTCGAAGTTGATGCTGGAATTTTCCTAGATGACCAGCAGAAGATCGAAGCGCTCGTGAGGGGAATTAAATCAGAGCCCCCCCATCTGCATGATCCTGTCCGCAAAGCGGAGGTCGGGCTCGTGTGCGTGCATGGGGTCCACCGGCAGCACGACACCCTCGTCGGACGCATCCGACTCGTCAGGGTAAACATGCGTGATTGCCGCCGGCGGTGGTGCCGGCGGTGCGTCCTCGCGGACATGCGTGTAAGCGGCAGCCGAGATCCCGCTCGCCACACCACCTACTGTGAAGCCCCCCATGTGGGTGACACCCCATTCTCTTCCCCATTCAAGATGCCTTTCTTCCGAATAAAAACATAGATGACTCACTCCAAATTTTGAATGAAGTAATTTCGGATGCCAATAGATACGACAAAGACCTCCACGTAGTTTACCTGGACCTCAAACAAGCATTTGATAGAGCTGAATTCTGGATGAGCAATTTAGCACTCAGAAAGTTAGGACTTCCATCACAAATAATTAACATCATCTCAGACATCACCAATGATGCCTCTAGAATGGTACTCACTGAAGAAGGCCTCACAGATGAATGGTCCCTCGAATGTGGTGGAGTTCCTCAGGGAGAAGTTTTGAGCCCACTAAGGTTCGTAACCATTATGGATATTCTGGCAATGTGGTTAGCAAAAAGAGCAAACGGTGCAAACCCGACAGGAACCACATATGGGTACGAACTGAACTCGGAACGCCATAGACCAGGCAAACCAGGGGAAAATGTTATTCCTCCCTCCCAAAACCTATTAGAAAAGGACACCCCTTTAAATATCTTTGCACGGTTCTTCTGTGATGATATCATGCTCGTGGGGAAAACTAAAGACGAAGTTCAAGACATGCTAGGTATAGTTGATGAATTTATGAGCTTCATCGGTATTCCCATCAATGTTAAGAAATCCAAATACTCTTACAGAAAGCGCATCAAACCCCAGGGCAAAATGGTAACACGATATGACCTGTCCGATGATTTACTCATCTCTGGGGGTCACCTGGAACCCAATACCGATGACTCAAGTCCTTCCATTGTTGCGAAATGGATACCCCCTGAGTCACCCGAATTTCTTAATTTCTCTAACAGCAAAGAGGTAAACAGATACCTCGGAGTATGGTTTGCACTAAATGGGGAATGGGACAAACAGGCGGAAATCCTTATCGACAGACTTAAATCTACTCTCACATCCATCCAACTGCAACACATGACTCTACACCAGCTAAGATATGTTATAAATGCGGTTGTAGTTCCGAGGATGGCGTACCCCCTTAAAGTTATCTCAGCAATTGCCAACTCCTCAAAGAATGTTGCAATTGAATTAGACAAAATGATAGCTTCGTTTATAATCAAATACCTGGGCTGCCCAGTTGACACTAATCACCAAATAATCTGGACAGCAGTCTGCCAGGGGGGGTACGGTATTGATAGTGTCTTCGATATTGCAACCGCATCGTGTATTACTGAAACCATGAACACCCTGTGTTCTGCAGATGAACACGAATATTGGCAACACAACCACACGGACCGTATCACCGACCCCCACCTTATCTCACTATACCGTAGAAACAGCAATCTATGGCTTAAAATAATAATTCATAACATGAACAACGAAATGAGTAATAATGCCATCTCGGGCTTCCCCTTATCACACTATGCAACCTACAGTCACACAAAAGACAAACGCTTCGAACTGGTTCGGGCGTACAGGTCACATTATGGCAAAACTTGGATACGCTATCGACTCTAAAAATTACCCTGAAAATGAAGCTGGTGAAACCACATTAGTCACCACCCTTCCTAGACAACACTACATGTCAAGGAATGTTACCTCCGCAATTCAAAAATATAACCTTAAGCACACAGGTTCCTTTCTGACTCCCTGCGGTGGAAAAACTGGCAAGAAAGCAAAGGCTATTTTAGGCTGAATGGTAATAGACCCCCTGGATGGCTAACCGCAATCGAAAAGGAAATGCTTCAAAACCCCGTAGATTTGGACCCACAGGCCAGATATGTCAAGAAACAATATAGAGACAGCATAGTACCCCCGGACACGGGTGAGTTTCATTGGAAAGGAAATGGTGACCGAGATTCCATCTCTCTTATTCACATTACCAATATTGACTTAGAGGCCATGTCAATTCAATACACAGAATACAGTAACATAACCGTAGTAACCAGTTAGGCCAGTTAACTAGTTAGACCCAGTTACTACCAGTTATTGTTACTAGCTAGTTAATCAATTCCATTTTGATTAACTAACTGACCCTAGCTAGTTAATTAATTCGCACTAACCGGTTGTAGCTAGTTAATTAATTTTATTAATCGAATTAACTACTTAGTGGCAGTAACGAGCTGACCCCCCTCAAAATTTATTAATTACCGGTTAATCACCCATGTCGCTCATCGGGATCGGTCGGAAAATCGAAAAATCGAGATCTCTGATTTTCGACACAGCCTCAGCGGTCAGCGCTAGGAACACCTTAATCGCGCGAGACGACACGAGTGTCATGACGATGAGCAGCAGTCGAGTGTCGAGCGTTTTCACGAAGCCATTTGTCGTCTTTACACACACCTTACAGTCAACAGTGTCGCAAACACAACTCACAAATTCTGCAAAACTGTCCGTTGCGTGGATATAGATATACCGCGCTAAAGTGTGTTGGATATAATGGGGCGAACAAAGAAAAAAGCTTCCGACTGCAGCTTCAAAAAGCGGTCCTCGAGGTGAGGGTGGCAATGCTTCGGTTGTCGTGGACGGTAAGAAGGGGGGAATACGTCGAACTCGGAAGCATTTGGCGGATACCGCAAGCGGATCGGAAGAGTACCTCATTGAGGACATCCTCGCCATGCGGTGGACAAGAGGCCGACGCGAGTGGCTGGTGAGATGGAAAGGCTATCAAGCCAAGGATGATACGTGGGAGCCGATTGAGCACCTTGCAGGTGCGTCGATCTCTCAGTTATCATAACTCAACGAAACGAACCCCTAAGCTCATTCGAAAGATGTACCTCGCTTGTGCAAGATCTCGCCTATTTTTGAGTTGTAAAAGTACAAGATTACTCGAGTTTATTATGAGGAATGTTGTTGTGTGGTTGCGTGGTGTGAGGCATGGTTGCAGGTGCTGAGGACTACATCAGCAGGTTCGACAAGGAGCAACTTGAGAAGAATGAAGAGGCGGCTTCGACGTTGGCTAAGAAGTTGCAGTCCGCGCGAGATGCGGAAACTGCGGTGGCGCTTAAGAGGGAGGCCGCCATCGAGGAGGAGCGCAAGCAACAAGAGGGGCACACGCTTCAAAAAAAGAGTAAGCGTACCTCACCTTGGTGGGCGTATTTCAAGGAGGGCGTCGCCAACTCCACCCATGTCTATTGCACCTTCCCCTCCAAGGATGACCCTGAGAAAGAGTGTGGGGGGGGCTATCGCTAAGAGCGCATGCCCTAGTGGGCTCAACAACCACTGCTTGTACAGGTTGCCAGAGAGCAATGATGACATCTGACACAAATAATATGTATATCCGAATGGGTCGAGTTTGACCTCGAATGAGCAACATTTAATGCCGCTGTATCCCCATACTCAATATTGGTTGTAACCAGTTAAACCACCAATTAACTAGTGCAATAAAAGTAATTAACCAATTGTAGCTAGCTAATCAATTTTTTAGTTATTAACTAACTAACCCCAACCAGTTAATTAATTTGCACTAATCACTTCAAACCAGTTGGACCTCGGGTCAACCGGTTACGCCCCTTACAGTAACAATGCGCCAAAAACCCTAATGTCTTTGTCAGAATCGAAGGAACCAGCAGTCTTCAATACGACTTTGAATATAGCATCACCGATGACGGTTGCATCCTAATTCCAGCAGGTCCCATTTTCGAATATAATGACCATGTGGACCCGCCCTCTTCTGTTCTTGCTAAAGTTAGTGATATTAACTCACACTATGATTACATCTCAGAAAGACGGTATGAGACCATCATTGCCAGAATGAAAAACAAAACTGCGGAAGAAGAAAGTGAATACAGCTGTCCTAGCGACTCAGAAGAAGAATCTACCCCCTCGCTGAAAAGAGCAAACAAATGGAGGATTATGATATGCCAAGCGACGGTTCCCTATTTGCCGGTAAAAAATCAGCATGCAGTGGTGCAGCATATGCCATTTAAAACTTCGACAACGGAATGCCACTTGTTCGGAAGATGAATATCCCTCCCTCAAGAACTTTCGCCGCACCGGGGCTTCTTATCAAGGAAGATGTAGGAGTCTCCACTCTTGCTTGTTTCTTCCTTACGGTTTCGGACTTATTATATCTATACTTATTAAACGACCGCACGAGGTATGATTACGATTGGTCAACTATCAGACTTCGGTTTCGTAAATCTTGCTAGTTATGCTTTTGCTTTCAAGTGCATGCTTTCAATACACAATATACAGCGGTTACGGCTCTTTACTTTTATGTTACAATTCTCAGTTCAGTTCTCATCTCCGAAACTGGTTACACTTAGAGTTCTTATGCAAGGCTCATGAACTCTTTCCATAACTCTACTGTACTGAGTACTCCGTACAACAGGCTAGGCACCTCACATCAACATCATTCTGATCGGTCATACTGTACTCCGTACTGAGTACTCTTGCGTTTTATACTTAGCCGTTTTTCTTGCTCTTGTGCTTGCCTCCTAGCACAACTCCCCCCCCCTTAGGGAAGGTCACGTCCACGCTGACCACGTCGGACCAGTAAAGTTTTTATGCAGATCTTCTACTGTTGCTCTGAATGATTATACAGGTCTCAGCCGCCTGTTGTCTGGGATGACATTACACTTCCCAAGACACACCGCAATAAGGAGATCGACCTCTTAAGCACAAGGGTCGGCCTCTCACCGGTCTGCCATCTGCACTACCAGGCTCCCCCAAAGGCTCAAGGTCTCACATCCATTACCACGCTCAAGGTTTTAAACCTTCCAACACGGTACACTTACAGGGGATGACAATAGGTTTGCCAATTACCTGACAGTTCTCGGGATGCCGGCCCGGAGGAAAGGTTTTAAACCTTCACCGCCTCCTCGGAGTGCTTAGAGCTTTTACCCAGATCTCCAACTGCTGCCCGGTCGTGCCAGGTCCGGAGCCAATGCTCTCGTGAAATGGATTATACAGATTTCCACCTGTTGCCTGGTCGCACCGAGGCTAGAGCCACTGCTCGGTTGGATAGATTATCCAGGTTCTCACCTGCCGCCTGGTCATACCGAGGCTTAGAGCCACTGCTCAAATGGATTATACAGATTTCCACCTGTTGCCTGGCTGTGCCGAGGCTAGAGCCACTGCTCTCTCGGATGGATTACCCAGGTTCTCACCTGCCGCCTGGTCTCGCCAAGGCTGGAGCCACTGCTCTCTCGGATGGATTACCCAGGTTCTCACCTGCCGCCTGGTCTCGCCAAGGCTGGAGCCACCGCTCTTCCCGACGCTCCCCAACGCTCTAAATCGCTAAGACCACTCGCGTCAGATTCCCATCCGCCCTCAGGTATGATCGTCACTTCAGCTCGTACTCCCGCAAAGCTATCGGTTCCGGCTCAAACTCGGGCGGGTCACTCTCAATAACAGCTGACTGGACTAAAACGCTCATCTCGCTCAGATCCTCCCTGACAAGCAGTTCAGACAGGAACGCATGCACCTCTTCATGTAGGGTCAGGTTGTGGAAAAGCTGTTTTAACAGTGCCGACGGAATCCCATACAAATTCTCTCGCGCTCCCATGCCTTCCGCAAACACACCTCCGGCTCTCATCGCGCGCCCTCCTTGCGCTACCTTCTCGTGCCTACCGTTCTGCCGGAAGAACTCGCAAGGCGTGTCGGAATCGCACACTCGCAAGGGTGTGCGCAACGGAACGTTGGTCCAGATGTGCGTGGGCTTCCTGTACGCGGTCCCGTATTTGCAGTACGTGACGAGGTGCGGAGCTGGTAGATTGCTCATGCAGCGACGCGTGTGCAAACCGTGGGGCTCTCTTCCCTTCGGGTTCTCAATGAAGTATGCTTCGGGCCTCAAGTACCGGATGATCTCCAATGTCCTACGAACTCGCCTGTCCGCAGCGCGCAAATCTCGGATGCCTACCGTCTTCGCCTGGCTGTACTCTGTACAAGGTGGGCTAGCCCAGACTACGTCGAAGTGTCCTGGTCTGAACTGTCGGTAGTCCCATCGCATGATATCCTCGCAATGTGTGGGGCCCCACTTGGGCTGAATGTCTACGGCAACTACTTCGCTGTTGGGAAATTGCTTAGTGAACTGCCTCTCGACTGACCCGGTCCCACAAAACAATACGAGAATCTTAGACCGGCCGACTGGCTCCTTTTAAAGTGCTGCGGCTCCGTTGAGGGGCGGCAGGGTGCTCTGGGCAGATACTCTCGCGAAAGTTCCTACTTCCTCATCAAACCTCTCCTCTGGCACCCATGGCATTGCTCCGTCTACCTTGAGCTCCTCCGATAGCGTGGTCCATACCGCTCCTGCGGACTCGTCGCGCCTCTTACGGACCCTAAGCTTCTCTCGCTCCACTCTCTTAGCCTCGATCCTCTCAAACTCCAACAACGCCCGGTTGGGAACGCCGGGCCTGCCGGCTCCGTCCCACTCCAGATCCTCTCGGGTCTTCCACTCGTTCTCATTGCGGGGCATTCCCGTCCACTTGACCAGGTACTCCGTCCATCTCCTACCCTGACGCTGGCGCGTGCGCGAACGCTCCACCCTCTCGACGTGGGTTTCCTTGCGCCCGCTGACGTCCAACGGAGGAGGGGGAATCTCCTTAGCTCTCTCAACGAAGCGGCTGCTCGACTCTACTGGCGAAAGCCGGTCCACGGTAAACACATCGTGCACTTTCCACTGCTTAGGCGTCTGCAACCTATAGGCCGACGGTGCGCCTCTATCGCTCGCGGGAAGGGCCATCTGCCTGTCGCTGTGAAAGACTTCCAGCACCCGAAGGGGCCTGAGGCGCTTCTTAAGCAATTTCTTGTGCAACCCGCGGTCGCCCGGCTGGGTGAGGTACGTGGCGTCCACCCAAACCTCATCGCCTACTGCGTAACTCCTGGACTTGTGACGCGCGTCGTACTGGGCGATTTGCTGCTGCTGAGCTAAGAGCAGCTTTTCCCTAGCGAGCTGCAACTGGCGAACAAATTGGCGGGCTGTCTCGTGGGCTGTACCCTTTTTTACTGCTGCGCCCCTCCCCCCCTTAGCTCGGCCTCTCCGTGATGCAAGTGCTGCTTCCACGAAGAAGTCCAGCTGAGAGGCCGGAGCGTGACCATACGTCAGTTCAAAAGGGGTGAAGCCCGTGACGGCGGAACGAGAGTCATTAATGGCGTACTCGACCGGGGTACACCACAAATCCCAATCGTGCCGGTTGGCGTCGACATACGCGCGCAACATGCGTTCGACCGTGTGGTTTGTGTGCTCTGCCTGCCCATCACCTTGTGGGTGGTACGGCGTGGTAGAGGCAACCTGGACTCCCATCAACCGATGTAGCTCGAGATGCATCTCATCCCTGAAGCGGGAGTCCTGATCACAGACGATCTTCATGGGAGCGCCGTGCAAACGCCACACTTGGTCGAAATACATGCGCGCGATCTGTGCAGCTGAGCTGTCAGCGTAAAGCATGGGGACTACGTGCACCATCTTGGACAACTTGTCCGTGAAGGTAGCAAACGCGTCGTACCCTCGCTATGTGCGGGGCAGCCCAGTGACGAAGTCGATACTAACCACTTGCCACAGTCTTACTGGGACTTGCAGGGGGTTAAGCTGACCGTCTGGATACCCGTTGCGTGGCCGGGTCTGTTGGCACACGACGCAGGATTTGCACCAGGCGGTGACATCCTTGCTCATGCGTGGCCACCAAAAACGACGGGATACCCTGTCCAGTGTCTTATCCCTTCCTGTGTGCCCTGCTGCTGGGGACTCGTGTGCTTCGCGTATCACCAGCTCTCTGAGGGGGGAATCCTGAGCTAGCACTAGCTGATACCGCCCTTCTGCCACTCGCCATATCATGTCGTCTACCATGCGAAATGTGTCTGTCCTCTGATGTGGGGCTGCGATCAATTCTTCCTTCAACGAGCTGAGGTACGGGCTGCGTTCGTATTCCGCTTGCAAGGCGCGGACGAACTCATCAGCCTTCAGTGGTCCTGACGCTGCCCTGGCCTTTGCTGCAACCCCTGTAGTGACTAAAGGCTCGTCGGGTTCTGCTTCACTGTCCTTTCGCGCAGGCGGCGCTCGGGGCTTTGCCCTGCTGGCTGCTGGGGCCCACACCAGAAGGACCGGCCAGCACAGCGGGGGCCGACCTCCATCAGGAGACTCGAAGAGATGGTTGGGACGACCTTTTTCGTCCTTCGTGTCAAAGACCTTGACCGGATGAAGCCCATACTTGGGGTGAATCAACCGCCTCCAGGGAGCGTCATAGTCCGGCAGAAGGAACATCGTCGAGGTGTTTTCCGGATCGGCGCGCCACTCAGCAAGGAAATGCCGAAGAATTCTTTCTATCAAGTCTGAATCCTTCGTGTAAGGGGGGTTACACCAAACGTGTTTCCCGCGCCACTTTTTCTTCAAGCAGTCGGTCCAATAGGTGTCAACCTGCCGGTTAACGCCCATGGAGTCGCAACACGCGTCAACGTCAAACATCCCGTACTGGGCCGCTATCTCCTCAAAGCGCTCCCTGATCAGCTTCCAGTCCTGGCGATCTACGACCTGGTCGTAGTGGGAGCTACCTTCTGGGGGCTTGACCCTTAAGCCGGTGGTTAGAATTCGAGGGTTTTCTATATGTGTTGTGAGAATGGATTTTTGCGATGTATGCTTAGTCACTAAATGCCCGTCTGCTTTACCAATTTTTGCATACCTATATTACCAACTATTTGCGACACTGCATGTCGATATATGTCGAATATATCCACTCTTATATGCGCACATGGTTAGAATGTTTTCGATTTTACAGGCACGATTTAATTTCATCGTCATTGTTGA
>LGRX02033654.1:0-27159 GCA_001247695.2 Cymbomonas tetramitiformis | reverse complement strand
CCATCGGCCACGGCGCCTCTCGCACCGTGTGTCACGTCCCGGGACCATCGGCCACGGCGCCTCTCGCACCGCGTGTCATGTCCCGGGGCAATCGGCCATGGCGCCCCTCGCACCGTGTATCACGTCCCGAGGCCATCGGCCACGGCGCCTCTCGCACCGTGTGTCACGTTCTGGGGCCATTGGCCACGGCGCCTCTCGCACCGTGTGTCAAATTCCGGGACCATCGGCCACGGAGCCTCTCGCTCCGCGTGGCAAGTCCTGGGGCCATCGGCCACGGCGCCTCTCGCACCCTGTGCCATGTCCCAGGGCCAGCGGCCACGGCGCCTGTCGCACCGTGCGTCACGTCCCGGGGCCATCTGCCACGGCGCCTCTGGCACCGTGTATCACGTCCCGAGGCCATCGGCCACGGCGCCTCTCGCACCGTGTGTCACGTTCTGGGGCCATTGGCCACGGCGCCTCTCGCACCGTGTGTCAAATTCCGGGACCATCGGCCACGGCGCCTCTCGCTCCGCGTGGCAAGTCCTGGGGCCATCGGCCACGGCGCCTCTCGCACCCTGTGCCATGTCCCAGGGCCAGCGGCCACGGCGCCTGTCGCACCGTGCGTCACGTCCCGGGGCCATCTGCCACGGCGCCTCTGGCACCGTGTATCACGTCCCGAGGCCATCGGCCACGGCGCCTCTCGCACCGTGTGTCACGTTCTGGGGCCATTGGCCACGGCGCCTCTCGCACCGTGTGTCAAATTCCGGGACCATCGGCCACGGAGCCTCTCGCTCCGCGTGGCAAGTCCTGGGGCCATCGGCCACGGCGCCTCTCGCACCCTGTGCCACGTCCCAGGGCCAATGACCACGGCGCCCTGTCGCACCGTCGTCACGTCCGGGGCCATCTGCTGCAGCATCATGCCGTGTGTCACGTCCGGGGCCATCGGCCCACGACGCCTACGCCACCGTGTATCACGTCCCGGGGCCATCGGCCACGGCGCCTCTCTCTCCGCGTGGCACGTCCGTCATCAGCAACGTCGCCTCTCGCACTGTGTGTCACGTGCCGGGGCCATCGACCATGGTGCCTGTCGCACCGTGTATCACGTCCGGGGGCCATCGGCCACGGCGCGTCCCGCACGGCGTGTCGCGTCCCGGGGCCATCGGCCACGGCGCCTCTCGCACCGTGTGTCACGTCCCGGGACCATCGGCCACAGCGCCTCTCGCACCGCGTGTCATGTCCCGGGGCAATCGGCCACGGCGCCCCTCGCACCGTGTATCATGTCCCGGGGCCATCGGCCACGGCGCCTCTCGCACCGTGCGTCACGTCCCGGGGCCATCGGCCACGGCGCCTCTCGCACCGTGTGTCCGTCTCGGGGCCATCGGCCAAGGTGCCTCTCGCACCGTGTGTCACGTCCCGGGGACATCGGCCACGGCGCCTCTCGCACCGTGTGTCACGTCCCGGGGCTATCGGCCATGGTGCCTGTCGCACCGTGTATCACGTCCCGGGGCCATCGGCCACGGCGCGTCCCGCACGACGTGTCACGTCCCGGGGCCATCGGCCACAGCGCCTCTCGCACCGTGTATCACGTCGCGGGGCCATCTGCCACGGCATCCCGAACCGTGTGTCACGTCCCGGGCCATCGGCCACGGCGCCTCTCGCACCGCGTGTCACGCTCCTGGGCCATCGTCGGCGCCTCCTCGCACCGTGTGTCATGTCCTGGGCACGGGCTGCGGCGCCCCGCACCGGTGCAGGTCACGTCCGCACGGCCACGGCGCCTCGCACCGCGTGGTCACGCTCCCGCCACGGGCCAAGGCGCCTCGCACCGGGTGTGTCACGCCCCGGCGCCACGCCACGGCGCCCCGCACCGTGGTGTCACGTCCCGGGGCCATCGGCCACTGGGCGCTCTCGCACCGTGTGTCATGTCCCGGGGCCATTAACCACGGCGCCTCTCGCACCGCGTGTCACGTCCCGGGGCCATCGGCCACGGCGCCCCTCGCACGGCGTGTCACGATCCGGGGCCATGGGCCACGGCGCCTCTCGCACCGCGTGTCACGTTCCGGGGCCATCGGCCACGGCGCCTCTCGCACCGCGTGTCACGTCGCGGAGCCGTCGGCCACGGCGCCTCTCGCATCGTGTGTCACGTCCCGGGGCCATCGGCCACGGCGCCTCTCGCACCCTGTGTCAAGTCCGGGGGCCATCGGCTACAGCGCCTCTCGCACCATGTGTCACGTCCCGGGGCTATCTGCCACGGCGCGTCCCGCACCGCGTGTCACGATCCCGGGCCATCGGCCACGGCGCCTCTCGCACCGTGTGTCACATCTCGGGGCCATCGGCCACAGCGCATCTCTCTCCGCGTGGCAAGTCCCTCATAAGCAACGGCGCCTGTCGCACTGTGTGTCACGTGCCGAAACCGTCGGCCATGGCGCCTCTCACACCGTGTGTCACGTCCCGGGGCCATCGGCCACGGCGCCTCTCGCACCCTGTGTCACGTTCCGGGGCTATCGGCCACGGCACCTCTCCCTCCGCATGGCACGTCCTGGGGCCATCGGCGGACGGCGCCTCTCGCACCACGTGTCACATCCCGGGGCCATCGGTCACGGCGCCTCTCGCACCGTGTGTCACGTCCCTGGGCCATCGGCCATGGCGTCTCTCGCGCCGCGTGTCACGTCCCGGGGCCATCGGCCACGGCGCCTCTCACACCGTGTGTCACGTTCCGGGGCCATCGGCCACGCGGCGCCTCTCACACCGTGTGTCACGTCCCGGGCCATCGGCCACCGGCGTCCTCTCGCACACCGTATTAATCCGTCTCGGGGCCATCGGCCCGCTGCGCCTCTGGCACCGCGTGTCACATCCGCGGCCATCGGCCACGGGCGCCCTCTCGCACCCTGTGTCACGTTCCGGGGCCATCGGCCCACGCGCCTCTCACCTCCCGCGTGGCACGTCCTGGGGCCATCGGCGGCAACCTCTCGCACCACGTGTCACATCCCGGGGTCATCGGCCACGGCGCCTCTCGCACCGAGTGTCACGTCCCGGGGCCATCGGCCATGGCGCCCCTCGCGCCGCGTGTCACGTCCTGGGGCCATCGGCCACGGCGCCTCTCGCACCGTGTGTCACGTCCCGGGGCCATCGGCCACGTCACCTCTCACACCGTGTGTCACGTTCCGGGGCCATGGGCCACGGTGCGTCCCGCACTGTGTATTTCGTCCCGGGGCCATCGACCACGGCGCCTCTCGCACTGTGTGTCACGTGCCGGGGCCATCGGCCACGGCGTGTCTCACACCACGTGTCACATCCCGGGGCCATCGGCCACGGCGCCTCTCGCACCGTGTGTCACGTTCCGGGAGCATCGGCCACGGCGCCTCTCGCACTGCGTGTCATGTCCCGGGGCCATCGGCCACGGCGCCTCTCGCACCGCGTGTCACGTCCCGGGGCCATCGGCCACGTCACCTCTCACACCGTGTGTCACGTCCCGGGGCCATCGGCCACGGCGCCTCTCGCACCGTGTGTCACGTCCCGGGGCCATCGGCCACGGCGTCTCTCGCACCGTGTGTCACGTCTCGGGGCCATCGGCCACTGCGCCTCTGGCACCGCGTGTCACATCCCGCGGCCATCGGCCACGGCGCCTCTCGCACCCTGTGTCACGTTCCGGGGCCATCGGCCACGGCGCCGCACCGTCTGTCGTCCTGGGGCGATGGCGCCTCCCGCGCCGCGCGTCACATCCTGGGGCTGTGGCGCCTTCCACACGGCGTGTTACGTTCTGGGGCACTGGCACCTTCCGCACGGCGTGTCACACCCCGGCGCTTCCGCACTGCGTGTCACGCCCATGACGTCTCCTGGTGAGTGTTGCAAGTCCCACTTGGCTTCTGCTGAAGGGGAATGCCAGCTCCAGCACATCCGGTCCACTCGGAGAGGACGTGTTACACCGAACGGCTTGTACACCTACGAGAAAGGGGATCCGCTCTACGGTTTTCAGGTATCTGTTTCCAACAAGAGGTGCAAAGTCTTCACGATTTGCTCTCCCTGAAAGGCCTCTTTGCATTTGATGGCGGTTTCACTTGCGGGGTGGAGTGCTGCTTCAAGGAATGTGTCCGCGATACCTGGCATACTTGACTGCTTCCACCTGAAGCTCTGCTGTCGCCAGATCGTCCTGCCATCGTCTCTGTTGCAATTCTCACGCCACACGGACACATTGAGCTTAAAAGCACGTGTGTGCGAGGTTGACGAGTCGTTCTCAAGCGACTCTGTGGCGCAGAAAAACTCAAAGATCTGAAATACCGACTCGGGCAGCCATAACCCTCTCCGTTGAGTCAATAATATATTCAAATAGTTCACGAATGAGGACACGTCCTGTCACCACCGAACAAACTGTTTTGCACGAGGCTGTCCCTAAGTATCGGTTTGACATCGATTTGCGAGAGGTTGGAGGGCGGCATCGCACCTTGTTCACAGCCCCTGCTGCGCTCGGGTCCGGGCATGGCAAGCCGCTCAAACCTGGCACAGTCGTGTTGTCAGCCCGATTTCAATGCTTGCGGCTCCAGCGAGGTGTATTGGATGGCGACATCGGCCGGGATTCTGCGGCAGTTGCCCGAACAGCCTCCAAAACTGAAGAGGCGCATCACGCTTGAGGCTTGGTCGGAGACGGAGAGCAGCCTGGGAGACCCTGAGCGTGCCAAGCTTGCGGGCGTGAGGAGAAGAAGGGACAGTATGACCTGGATCGTTGATCTCCGACGCGAAGATGCTCTGAACGGTTTGGAGGTGCCGACGATCGTCGGCTGCGCCAGATGGCTCCAAACTTGCGCTGCGGGTGCGGATGACCTTCTCGGGTATGGATAGATGGATAGATGGCTCCAAACTTACACCAGCTTCCGCCTGCTTCAGGAGCGACGTCACCTTACCAACGTTCGGTTGAGTGACACGACGCACCCTCCTGATTTACTGGGTTGACGGGTGATAGCGTTTCCGATGAGGTTACTGATTGTAGTCGCACAGTGGTGGTAAATCAGAAAGAATAGTTCTTGCGATAATGTTGACAGTGGGGAAAGGTGGGTGAGTCCGATAGCTTATCTCACCTCCGCGAGGGACCTTTCTGAGGTTCCGAGGAACGTTTTATATTGCGTTGCGTCGAAACCAATACCTGCGACAACCAATATTTGTAAAACCCGTGTCGTGCCCCGGAAGTGCTTTCAATTTCCAACGCTGTTCGCGAATATTCCATCTAATGCTGGTTCATTGAATCATCCTTAAACGCTTAGAAGGGGAAGCTGATGCTTTCTTGCTCGCGAGGTGAACAGCTGAGGTTGGACCTGGTTGCTGAGCTTGCTCCAGCTTCTCTTGTGCGGCAAAGTCCCCAACAAGGTTTATGAAGTCATCGGGTTGAGCTTCGACTTGCGGCTCTGGATCAGCTGGAACAAGTGGTTCGGAAGGATGTTGCGCATGCTTCACCCTTTGAACCGCTGCCGAAATCTCCTTTTGTTGTTCGCGAACAAGATCCCTCCTCTTTAAGCCTGTTGCTCGAAGTCACAGTGTCAGTAACCAGGAAAATTATTTCAAATTTCGTGTAGTTAGCAACAGGGCTCTGCCTCGGTTCGGGTAAGTGCTCTCCCGAAGTGAGCGGACAAGACCTGAGCGAGCCCAAAACCACTTGGCCGGTTCAGGAGTACCTTTGCTAAACTGATCTTCCCAGTTCGCTCCGAGCTGCATAGTTCAATGTATACGGTTGTATGCTAACCGAATAATAATCGAACCTCCTTCCTTGTGTGTGCGTATATATCAGCTGCTCTTCATGTCATATGCGAAACATACTATACATCAGTAACCTCGATTTTTCACTTCCCTCGAGTGTTAAAGTGATATGACAGTTGACACTCCGACTCCCGTCCGACTCGGCCTGCTGATGCTGCTATAGAAGGGGATACAGTACAGTACTCTATAGTTTGGCTATCATTGGCTATCATTGACTAACTTTGGCTATCTGATTTGAAATTATGACAGCCCTGTCATCGGGGGGTCTTTGGGGGTGTCTAGGGGTCACAAAAATTAAATTTTGCCGATTTCATCGCCGGTGGGGGTCCCCCTCGTGGACCCCCCCAAATTTCAGTAGGTTTAGGGTTTAGGTTCTGGGTTTAGGGTTTGGGTTCGAGAAATTACGTGAGAATTACGTCAGAAATCGTAATTTAGTTCAAATGCGTATTTAATAAAATAGGGTACCGGGTAGTAGGGTAATGGGCATTTCTAAAAAGTTTTTTAAAATGCTATAAGTTTTTTTACAAAAATATTTTTCTTTCTTTGAAATACTTTTCTAAACAACCCATTACCCTACTACCCCTTACTTTTTATATAAATAAATATATATATAAAGATAAGTAATTTTATGTTAATCTCTCATATTCCCTCATATTCCCTCATATCAAAATTTGCCGATTTAATCGACGAGGGGGAGTCCCCTACGTTGACCCCCCAAAATTTCAGCAGGTTAAATCGCGGAAATAGCATCGTCTCGGTCATCTCGGTAAAAATGCGTATTTAATAAACGAACGATAGGGTACCGGGTAGTAGGGTAACGGGCATTTTTAAAAACATTTTCTATTTCATAAAATTTATTCTACAAAAATACTTTTCTTTCTTTGAAATACTTTTTAAAACAACCCATTACCCTACTACTCATTACCTTTTATTTAAATAAATAAATGTTAATTTATGTTATTCTCTCACATTCTCTCACATTCTCTCATATCCTTTTTTTAACTTTATATTTTTATAAATTTATATTTTTATAAAATTATATATTTATAATCGAACTGAATTCATCGCGTGCGCGTTTGATTGTCGCTCGAATAAATCCGGTCTTGCATTCGAAAATCCAATCTGGCAGTCGAAAATCCGGTCTGGCAGTCCAAAATCCGATCTGGCAGTCCAAAATCCGGTCTGGTAGTCCAAATCCGATCTGGCAGTCCAAAATCCGGTCTGGCAGTCCAAAATCCGATCTGGCAGTCGAAAATCCGGTCTGGCAGTCGAAAATCCGGTCTGGCAGTTGAAAATCCGGTCTGGCACCCCAAAAATCGACCTGGCACCCCTAAAACCAAAACTGTCATTAAAGAATATCTTAACTTCGAGGGACCACCCAATAGACACGCGTGTTATCGCGATAAGATAACATAATGTCGTCATCTGCCGTCGCTCAATCAATTTCGACGCTTGTCATTCGTCAATTAATGTTTATTACAGTTTCCCCGTACGTTCACTACAATAATTTTAAAAATAGTAAAGTAAATTCCAAGGTAACCCCCAAGAGCCACTGCGCCGCCCTAACGCCCCGCCGCCAAACCTCACAATGGAGCGCTGTGAAAGTGTAAACATTTCCGCTGAAGAATATGAACATAGGAAAGAAAAGGCGAAACCTCTCCTGCACACACTCCAGGCGTACGTGTTTCAACAGCAAACCGAGCATCCCTGTCCGAAGTTTTCAGGTCAAGGCGCGTCCGGTTCGATCGAAACATGGGTAAAAGGATACCCGGCAGCCTCGTTCACAACTGTAGTTAAAGTAGACTACTGCAACACAGTATTTGAAATTCCCATGAAACCCACGCCTCACCAGTTAAGTCTTATTCTTGCGCACGTTGATCCTGTCGAGGGTGAAAGGCTAGTTAGACACATGCACACCCAGCGCGCAGTACAGGAACTCGCGAAAGCACAGCTGTCAAACGAACAAGCCCACGAAAACAAACCGCTTTCTGAGATGACAGACGAAGAAATTGAGGAGCGCCTAGCCAGGCGCCGTGCTGCGAAAGCCGAACGTGAGGCAGTTGCGATCGCGGCTGCCAACTCGCTTCTCACCCCCACTCCCCCTCTGAGACCTTCTAGCCCCTCTGGTTCTAACAAGTCGAGTGGGATCTTGGCAGGTCTGCTCGGTAAAAGCTAAAGGTGAGCTTTTTTCTTTATCACGATCTTCTTGGCTTTACTTGATCTGCCTGTTTTTAACTTGATCTGCCTGTTTTTAACCTGATCTGTACCTGATCTGCCTGCTTTTACTTGATCTGCTTCTTGTATGTTCTTTCTTTTTACTAACCCCGCAGGAGAAGACGAGATCCCCCCGAATAGAAAGCCTAGTGGTCCCCCACTCTAACCCACAGACTGCAGCCTTCGGGTTTTATGCGACTTGTGGGAGGGGGGATCGCCGCCTCAGGTCGGGCTATGTTAGCTCCGGAACGGGGCGCATAGTTACCCGGGAGGTTTTTTCCGGGGGATCTCCAGGTAAAGTATACCTTTCTTTTTAAGCCTGTGCTAATATTATGTTTGTGATCTAACTGTTTGTTTGTTTGTTTTTGCAGGATCACCATGCCCCCAAAACGTCAGCGCACAGAAGAACCGGAGTGGCTTGCATGGGTTATCGACACCGATAACAAGGAGAGCTCTGCAGCCCACTACCACCCCGACCAACATGGAGCGGTCTGCGCCCATGGCAACACTGCTGAGCTCAAGCAGTTTGTGAGTGAGGGACCATGGTGTTCAGAGTGGTGGATATGGCGGCGTATCGTGATGGGGAGACCACTTTTACCCCCCCACAAGGGGGGGAGTGGATCCTCCTTTTATCACCCCTCGCCCTGAGGTGCCACGTCCGCTAGCTTCCCGAGTTTCTGCCCGATAATAAAAACACCCTGTATTCTTATTATATCATCTTAGACTTACAGTGTTCCTTCGTGACCACCGCTGGTCAGCTTTGTTCTTAGGTAGACTGATATATATATGTATATATATATATTTCACCGTCTTCATCAGGTTATGGGTCACACCACTGTTCAGTGGTGGCTCGCGGAGCTTCGCCTTTTTCTTTGATCCCGCGGCATTCGCGGTATACCGTAGCGCAACGCTACGCACATCTGATTGAACGGCATTCGTTCTCTACATCTGACTTCCATTGGGGCTACTGCGTCTCGTTGGATTTATATATATTTGGGGCTACAACTGTTCCTGCACTACGTGCGGCAACGCACGTCCACTACAACCTCGCGAAACCAGCAGGGTTTGGCTTCGGCGGCGACATTGCACGCGTCAAGCCACGTGTTTTTGAATTCACCGCATGCTTGAGTTCTACGACAACCTTGAAGCAGCATTTGCTTCCGTATTTTTTTTCTTTCTCTTTCTATCGACGCGCATTTGCTAACGCGTCCGCATATTATTATAGCCTTTGAACTTTCTGGACGGCAGCGCCTCTCCTACCGGCGAATTGGCTTACCGCACGATTTTTTTGACGCGACCACCGTTTTCCTTGTCAAAATCCACCCCAGATTGACTTTTTCATCGCTCATTTTGGTCAATTCTACAAAAAGTTACGTTTTCACCACGAACCCAAACCCTCTGCCTTACAGATTTTGCAGCCAGAGCTGTATGGCTTCTTTACACCAGCGGGCGCGCATGGCCGCAGTTCGAGCTACACTGCATCTACTTCGACAGCAGCGATTTACTCCTGTTTTTGCTCTGGTGGTGTCTGGTGGTGCTTGGGCGCCAGACACCAAGCTCTACCTTCACGATTCCAACGTCGGCAGCAACACCTTTGACGCCACCGATTTCGCCGCACCACCTCGCTCACCTTCTTCATGCGTGCGCTCTGGTTGGCATCTGGTGATGGCTGGTGGCGCGGCCACACTTTCACCGCCTTGCACTCGCGCAGGTTCTGGCATTGCCGTTTGGGATTGCGTCCTATCCCACCGCATTTTTTCTCACGATCTGCACAGCATTCTGCACCTTCGAGCCCCTCGCGTTGGTCTCCTCGTTGTGGTGGTGCTTGACCGCGCGGTGGCGCAGCCCCGCGCGGGTGTTGGATGATGTTTGGCCTCTCTAGCCCGCGGGAGTAGCCCATCCCCGCGGCACATGCATGGGTGGTGGCCCCTAGAGCACTGGCTGGCAACGCATCTGACCCGGCGCCAGGCGTATGCCCCACTAGCCATTTTGAGAAAGATTCCGTCGTCGTGAAATGGCGTCGTGAAATACGGCTCTGTGAACGTCAGAACGGCGTCTTAAAATAGGGGTATGCCGCGGTTTAGATGCTTTAATACGAGAATACATTGAAAACCCGAAACTGTACCTTAGTTATGATTCTGCGATGGCGTCTCCAAATCTGCTCAAGGGCTACCCAACCGGTGTTGCAATCCAAAATGATCTGTGCGTCGGTCCCCGATAAGTGCAACTCTTGAATAAAAGCAAGATTCCCTGCAATAGCCTGTCGACAATCTTTTTCAAAATATTTGCAGGTTTCCTCAATGTTTCGTTCCATATATCTCGCAGAGAAAGTGAATTTGAAATTTGAAAATAAGCCATTATCTTGAAGTATTCAGGAATACTGAGTCTTGCATTGTGGCCTTTTGGGTTCCCTCTTGCAACGAATATAAGACAAAAGAGACCTTTCGTTTCTCTCCACACTTTGACAACACGCACGATGATCGAATTCGATGGCATGGCATCGCTTTGACGCTATCGCATGGCAATAATTCTCGATTGATGATGAACATGATTCGGTTTGCGTTTCCCAAGCGAAGGAGACGGGAAGAGTCGCAGACGCCATGCGATGGCGATGGCGCAGGCGCGATCGGCAGCGGCTCCGGCAGCGGCATCGGCATGAGCATCGCATCGTGGAAGTCGGTGACACAGCACTCGGAACTTGGGATGTGGGATGATGTCAATGCCATGCCATTCCCAGATGCCATGTCATTTTGTGATGTACAAAAAGATCCCGAGCGTTGAAACTCTAATATATATTAGAATTGTGACGGACGGAAACGTTCGGGGGAGCTGAGGAGCCCCCCGTTTCGTCGGATGCAAAATGCCATGACAATTTCCCGCACGCGCATCCGTGCTACAGCATATATATATATATTTCACCGTCTTCATCATATCGGCGGAGTCGTTTCATATTTTAAGACTCGTGAGGACAACCTTAGGAAAGAGTTGAGCCAGGAACTCTCCAAGCTCAAAAAAACGGTGACCGATCTTGGACTGCAAGTCCAAGGTGCTGCTGGAAAGTATGCTTTTTCCCCGCCGCCGCCGCCAGCAGCTGCCATGACGCCGCCGCAGTTTGGCTCGGGGAACACCGCCGGTTCGGTGATCGCCGTGGACGAGCCCGAGAAACGGAAGATCGACTTCGACTCGGAGTGCATGCGCCGAGAGTTTTTACTTGCACCTGATCGTCTGACTGAACTAGACGTCCGATACATACTTTATTTCAAAGAGCTTCTTGAAAACAAGTTTGTCGTGATCGACAAAAACAAGATCTGCATAGAATACCCTCGTGATCGGGCAGCGATCCCTGACTTGTAATACACTTTTTGAATATTATTTTCTGCTGATCTTACATGATCCTGTAATATTTTTGTTCAATACCTTGCTTGTAATACTGTTTACATATAATACTTGCTTATCTTGTGTATTATTTTCCAGCATATCTTGCCTTGCCTTGTTTTTTTGATAACTTGCAAGTAGTATTTTCCAGCCTGTTTATTTTACATTTAATATTCAGCATATCTTCCCTTGTTTGTTATTTTCCAGCAGTTATATTCTTACATAGCTTAATAGTTTTCAGCATATTATGCCTTGCTTGCGTATAATATTCATATTCAGCCGTTGGTGAAAAGCATAATAGTTAGCATTATTTTTCTTGCCTTGCCTATTCAACTTGCGTATTCAACTTGCGTATTCAATAGTTAGTAAATAACATATTTACTTAGCATTATTTTTCAGCATATTTTGCTTTAATAGCCGACTTATCTTGCGTGGTAACTTGCCTTAAACTAGTAGATAAATTTCCAGTATCAGATTTAATTAGTTAGGTTGATAAATGCAAAAAGTTTTAACACTGATTTTTCAATAAGCAAAAAGATACAAGTGAAGTTGAAAATAAGCATACGGATGGACCTTGTTTGGGTCATAACTTTTGATATACTTATCCAAATCACTCCCAAAATTTTTTGTGTTTATCTACATTTTAATACGGACATTTTGAGCTATTGAAAGCCCCGAAAAGATGAGTGCAAATGTCACAACTGAAAATTGCTCTTGACACTCACGGAAGCGGGGTCGACCTTGTTTGGGTCATAACTTTTGATATACTTATCCAAATCACTCCCAAAACATTTTGTGTTTATCTACATTTTAATACGGACATTTTGAGCTATTGAAAGCCCCGGAAAGATGAGTGCAAATGTCACAACTGAAAATTGCTCTTGACACTCACGGAAGCGGGGTGGACCTTGTTTGAGTCATAACTTTTGAAATACTTGACCGTTTTGGCTGAAAAAAAAAGGGGTAAGAGCTTTTTAATAGACGAACATTTTGACATATCGTATGCAACATTTGGAGCAATATAACTTCCAAACTGAATATCATTTCTTTTGTCTTTAAAATAACCGAAAATAATAGGTTATATTCATCGGGTCATAACTTTTGATATACTTATCCAAATCACTCCCAAAAAGTTTTGTGTTTATCTACATTTCAATACGGACATTTTCAGCTATTGAAAGCCCCGAAAAGATGTGTGCAAATGTCACAACTGGAAATTGCGGTTGCGGTTGGTTTTATTGTTTGGGTCATAACTTTTGATATACTTATCCAAATCACTCCCAAAAAATTTTGTGTTTATCTACATTTCAATACGGACATTTTGAGCTATTGAAAGCCCCTTTTCTTTTTTCTAATCAGGTTTTATGCCGCATTTTTGTCTAATTGAGCTTGAATTTTGTTAAGCGCCGCCTTTCTTTCATCTTCGGTATATTCTAAACTATTCAAATATTGAGTATAAGCCGTGTTTGGTTCGTGAGCTGCGACTTCCGATAATTTTACGATATCTACCTTGAATATTTTTGAATAAATGTTTTCGGTCATTTTTCGGAAGATTTGATTTCCGATTCCAAGAATTGAGGTCATTTTTTTGCCCAAAGCCGATGATGTAAATGGTCTTGGTGGTTTTGTGTTTGTCTCTAGAAGATGTTCTCGTGGATTGTTTTTATCCTTTATCGAATCATTGATATACTTTTGCACTAATGGATTTATAATGTAATCAATTTTGAAACTATTACCCGTTTTTAAATCGTGAATTCGCATATGTCCATTGTTAAAATTGTAGTAGTTTGCATTTTCATCGGTCATTTTATTATCACTTTTGACCAGTTTTACATTGTCATAATCTATTCGTGGAGTAAAGCTTAAGGACTCTTTACTCAAATCTTGTTTTGAATACATCCCGATGCTATAAAGCATAGCTATTAAATGGTCCATTGAACTCGGTTTTGACTTTCTTAATTCTAATTCTTTTTTGAAAACATTAATAAAGTCGTCGACATAATCGGTGGTATCACTTATTTTTTTATTAATCTTGCTTCCTTGTATGCTTCGTTGTAATATTTTAGCTTGTAAATCAAAAAATTTGTAACGTTCGATTCCAATAATTTTCATTAAATCCTCGTTCTTGGTATTATACAACTTGCAAGTTAATTGAACTTGTTTAATTCTTGTCGTTTCATTTTTATATGCCGTATTTAACATTTCAAGTATTTCTTCATTAGTATATTTTGTATACAACTCCGTCCATTTGGTTGCTTGTAAACTAAACACCTTGACAAAATTGTTGACAACATTTTTCCATTGCTTTTTGGTAGCTTCGGAAATGCCCTCATCCGAATCTAAAATTTCGAAAATTTCATCTCTTGATAGTACATCTTTTTGACCCGACGGTGGTAGTGTGTTGGAAGGTGTAGTAGTGGAGGCGGTTTGTGTAGTTGTCGTATTAGATGTTTGAGTTGTCGTTTGAGCTCGTATTGGTCGTGGTCTTGGTACGGCAAATTTCAGTTTTCGTTCCTCCGCACACCTCGATAAAAAGGCTTTTTGTTCTCGTGACCAATCATACTTTTCTAAAGTATCTTCTTGTGGGCAATAATTTGGATTATTTTTAGCTCTTAATATGATTTTTTCCATATTTTGTTGAGTCTTGGTTTTATTATAATATTGTCGCATTTGAGCTCGTTTTTTTTCGTCGATTGCATATAATTTTTCTCGGATTTCTCTTGTTAAATATGGTTCCGGATAGTCGTTTTTCAAACGGTATTCTTTTTCCGCCATTCTTTTTTCCGGTGTGCTCATCTTCGCTTATCTAATACTATTTACGACTATTTTCTTTAAGTTAAAAAAACGTAAGAAAATGTGTTTTCTTATAATGTATGAGACTTTTAGAGTTATTTTGTGGCACGTGCTCGGTATCAAATGCGTTATGTACAAAATATTCCGATTGTGAAGTTGTGTCTCTTGACATTCTTAAAAAATTTAACGCTACGATTACAACTAACATCCTAGATTGGGATTACACAATCTACAAACCAAAACATTTTGATATAATATGGGCAAGCCCACCGTGCCACAAGTTATTCAAAAGCACATAGAAAAGGTGTCCGAAATCTAAATTTGGCTGATGCGATGGTAAAACGAACATTGACCATTATAGAATATCTCCAACCCAACTATTGGTATATTGAAAACCCATCGGACGGTGGCTTGTTGCAACATAGAGATTTTATGCAATCATTAACACAATACAAGCATACGTGTTCATATTGCAAATACGGGTTTGGTTATCGTAAAACCACAAATATTTGGACAAATAAACAAAACCTTGAGTTGAAAATGTGTTCCAAAAAAACATCTTATTGTGATACTAAAATAAATTATGGGAAGCACATTGAAACCGCACAACGGACGCGTAGCTCAAATGCAAATATTGGTTACGGCGTTAAATGTGTAGAAAGTGCATATCGCATTCCCTATAATCTTATACTCGATTTAATGCCATAAAAGGTATTGGGTTGCGGGTAATGGGCATTTCTTAAAAAAAAATTAAAATGCTATAAGTTTTTTTACAAAAATACTTTTCTTCCTTTGAAATACTTTTTAAAACAACCCATTACCCCATACCCCTTACTTTTTACATTATATATATTTATATAACTTTAAGACATAACTATACTAGAGTATACTTGAAGCAATAACAAGTATTCACTACATACAACGAATACTAACAAGCTTGCTTTACACATGACATCTTCACACGATATTCAAAGTCTCGTGGATGACGTTAAAGAAAAACTATCAAGTGATGAGTATTTGAAATTTTGCAATTTACTCAAAGAAAGGCATGAAGAAGAATCTCAAAACATTCTTTGTGAATTAATATATGTTAAACCAAGGATTGTTAAAGTTGACCCCGAAAAAAATGATTTTGGTTGTGATTTTCATATGGATTCATCATTTACAAAGATATTAACAAAAATTACAAAGAAAGGTTATGATAACATAAATAATGGAATAAACGAAAAAGGGTATTTTGAACATTGTTTGGATTCAAAACACAAAGACTCCCCTACATATATTAAAACTAAACAATTTTACGATTTGAATATTGAAAATGACGATGAAAAAGAATATTCGGCATATGTTGAACGGGTAAATATTATATCTTTAAAAATGATGAATTGATGATGAAAAACTCGTATATGTTCCACGTGTATGTATTATATCTATAAAAATAGTGGAATAATAAAGATGCCCTAAAAACAAATTGCGAAGACAACAATTTGAGCACTAAAGGGACAATGGAAATATTAAGCAATAGATTGAAGTATTTATAACTTTATTGATAATTAAAACCTAGCAACGACTTCTTTGTTAACATATATAATTTGTCACGTTCACTTAACTCCACGGATGGCGATTCGTTGATTTCGCTTTTAGATACTTTTTTACTTTTTTTTTTGTTCTTTACAACAATTTCTTCCTCCTCACTCGATTCGCCACTTGACTCTTGTACATAAACAACTTTTTTCTTGGGCTTAATTTTTTTGATAGATTTTTTATGAATTGTCACCTCGTCCGTTTGATGGTCTTTTAATTGTTCCTCATCTATTGAATCGTTAGTATCACATTCGGGTTCGGAATCATCCTTGGTCACCGCCTTTGATATCACTTTTTGAGCTTTTTCGTGCATTTCCCTCTTTTCTATTTCATTTGCTAATTTGATGTCGGCTTTTTGTTTAGATTTTTCACGTCGAATCGCTAACGCCTTCTCTCGAGCCTTGGCAAGAATTTGTTTGTGTTCATCGGACAACGGTTCACCTTTCTTTGGCATTTAATATAAACAAAAAGAAAATAAGCCAAACTAAATTTACTTGCTTTCACTTTTGTTTTGTGGCATATATATACCACCTATACTAGATTGATTGGGATACTTTAAATGTTTAATTTGTGGATGATAACGAGGTCTATAGAACACAACCGTTTCCGCGTTAATTGGCGTTTTATTTGTCACAAGATAACTCTTATAACCTACTCCGTCCGGATATGAACCTCGCGAACTTCTTTCAAAATATCGACTTACGGAGCGGCGCGGTTCTATCATCGAGGATGCCGGGCGGTGAGTGTTCATTAACATAGGATTCATAGGTCCATTGTTACCTCGGAATTTTGAAAATTCATTTAACTTATTACCACCTACAATCGGTTCATTGACGACATATTGTGGAGCTTGGTGTGCTAGGAGGCAAGCACAAGAGCAAGAAAAACGGCTAAGTACAAAACGCAAGAGTACTCAGTACGGAGTACAGTAGGACCGATCAGAATGATGTTGATGTGAGGTGCCTAGCCTGTTGTACGGAGTACTCAGTACAGTTGAGTTATGGAGAGAGTTCCTGAATGCATAAGAACTCTAAGTGTAACCAGTTTCGGGGATGAGAACTGAACTGAGAATTGTAAGCCGTAACCGCTGTATATTGTGTATTGAAAGCATGCACTTGAAAGCAAAAGCATAACTTGAAGGATTTACGAAACCGAAGTCCGATAGTTGAACTATATAGATTTACGAAACCGAAGTCTTATAGTTGACCAAGCGTAATCATACCTCGTGCGGTCGTTTAATAAGTGTAGATAGAATAAGTCCGAAAGTGTAAAGAAGAGAAGAAACTGGAGTGGTAGCCTCCTACAAAATGGTAATTGGATCGTTTTTACCGGTCGCTTCCTGAAAATTTCTGTTTCTGCGTATTCTGATTGCACCCCCCTTGCGTGATGCCTTTCGCCCGGCGTTTTGTGTTGTGAAATCAAGCACAGTGTGTCGTGCGTTTCTGCTTCGTGTTGGTGGGTGCGTGGTTGTGGGATTCAGGTGCTCTAGGAGTGGAATTCTCCGAGTGCTTTGATCCGCGACGTAGTTTGGTACGACTACCTAGCAATGAAGGGGGTGGCTTGGGGCCCTTGGTCCTCCCTCCCCTTTGCGAATGTACTTTGAGTCTGTTCTGTCCTCGGATGGGGCGGCTGCCTTGACGTGGCGTTGTAGCGTCATTTGCGTATGTGCAATTTGGAATTTGCGTGTATGACTTTGGAATTATTTTTACTTTTACGAACGAAAACGTGTTTTGCGTAGATTCTTTCTTTTGGTCTAGGATGTTTTGTCGTGCGCTTTGGGCGGCGTGTCGGTTTGGCTGCGGGTTGGTGATGCCGGGTTTCAGGTGTTCTTGGAGTTCCGATCTCCGGGTACTTTGGGCCGCGAGGAGATTCAGGCGCGCTTCTGCCCTAGCATGTTTCTTGTTCACGCATAGCGCTTGAGCTCGTGTCACGAGCGCACAGTTGCGCAGGTCGGGCTTGGGATTTGGGATCGCGTGGATTTTTCGGCAGCACCGACCCTTCGCGGCGGGAGCGCTGCGCGATTTTTTTAAAATTGTGCGGCCTTTGCTGAATTGTCCCCGTGTTTCTCAATCTCGGGTAGCCTAGGGCTTGCGCCCTCTATACTCAGGAATTGCCGCGCTTCGGCCGGTTTGGCCACTCGGCTCGTGCCTGAGTGGTGAATTTCTGGGTGCGGCGTGTGCTTGTTGCTTTGCGTGGGCGTAAATGCCTCCACTGCGTTAGTTAATTAGCACGTCACGGCCTAGGTGCGCGGCGGTCCCCGGGATGAGCGTCGGGATGTGCCGTGCCAAGCGCGTGGCTTCGCGCTGCGCGGTGCGTATGGCTCAGCGGCGGGCCTGGGATCGGGCGGCGTGGTTCATTCTGCAGCTTCAGGTGTTGCGGGATGTCCGTGTCGGGCGCGATCGTTGCGTGGTTTGGCTTAGGGGTCAGGAGATGCGGGATCGGGCGGCGGGTTTGCGGGCGTGGCGGCGGGCGGCGTTTTTCGTTGCTAGGCTTAGCTTTTTGCGGGTGGCGTCCCGTGGGATTGTGCGCCGTGCGGTCTTGCGCCTGTCCGAGGGGGGGGGGAGGTACCTCAGATTGGACGGGCGCAGAGCGCACTCGGCGTACGGCCACGGCACCGATGCTACCTTTAGTGGAGCGCGTGGCCACAGCCACAGCACGAGCGCTGCCTCGAGCGAGGCTCGCGGCCATGGCCACAGCGCTGGCGCTGCCCCTGGTGAAGCGCGCGGTGACGGCCACAGCGCCAGTCACGGCACTACTCCTAGCGAGGCGCACGGCCACAGCCATTGCGCGAGCGCTGCCCCTGGCGAGGCGCGCGGCCGCGGCCACTGCGCGAGTGCTGCCCTGAGCGAGGCGCACAACCATGGCGCGAGTGTCGCCCTTAGCGGGAGGTGCAGTAGCATGCATGGCGCGGGCATGCGCTACATATGCCCTGGCGCGAGGCGCACCCACGGCCATAGCGCTAGCACTGCCCCTAGCGAGCTCCGCGAGCATGGCCACGGCACCGGCTCTGCCCCGAGCGAGACGCGTGGCGACGGCCATAGCGCAGGCGCTGCACTGAATGGAGCGCACGGCCGCGGCACGAGCGCTGCCTCGATCGAGCGAGGCACGCGGCCATGGCCACAGCGTTGGCGTTGCCCCTAGCGAGGTGCGCGGCCACTGCCCTAGCACCAGCGCTGCCCCTGGCGAGGCGCGTGGTGGCAGTCGCGGCACTGGCGCTGCCCCTAGCGAGGCGTGTGGTGGCAGTCGCGGCACGGGCGCTGCCCCTAGCGAGGCGCGTGGTGGCAGTCGCGGCATTGGCGCTGCCCCTAGCGAGGCGCGGGGTGGCAGTCGCGGCACTGGCGCTGCCCCTAGCGAGGCGTGCGGCCACATCGGCGTTGCCCCTAGCGAGGTGCGCGGCCACTGCCCTAGCACCAGCACTGCCCCTGGCGAGGCGCGTGGTGGCAGTCGCGGCATTGGCGCTGCCCCTGGCGAGGCGCGTGGTGGCAGTCACGGCACTGGCGCTGCCCCTAGCGAGGCGCGTGGTGGCAGTCACGGCACTGGCACTGCCCCTAGCGAGGCGCGTGGTGGCAGTCGCGGCACTGGCGCTGCCCCTAGCGAGGCGCGCGGCCACATCGGATCCGCTCTATCCACTTCATACACATCCCAAAAAAAATCCAAGATATTATCTTCTAAAATTTCTTCAATAAGCTCAAACCCTCTATCAATATTTCTTTCAAGTAAATCGTCAAAAAATAGCTCAAAAATGTTGTAAAATAGAAATTGACTTATGTCCCACATCAACAATTTGTTAGGATTAAGTATTTTATATTCCTCTATGAGTTCAAAATAATAATCGCTTAAATCATTAAATTCAAAATAAATTTTGTAATTATATATTTTGCTTTGAATTTCAATAGGTAGCGAAAAGAAAAGATTGATTTGAGTAGACATATTTGATTTATTTTAAATTCTACTTAATTAAGAGCTCGTCTTAAAGTTAAAAAAAGGATATGAGAGAATGTGAGAGAATGTGAGAGAATAACATAAATTAACATTTATTTATTTAAATAAAAGGTAATGAGTAGTAGGGTAATGGGTTGTTTAGAAAAGTATTTCAAAGGAAGAAAAGTATTTTTGTAAAATAATTTTTATGATTTAGAAAATGTTTTTTCAAATGCCCATTACCCTACTACCCGGTACCCTATTCGTTTATTAAATACGCATTTTTACCGAGACGACCGAGACGATGCTATTTCCGCGATTTAACCTGCTGAAATTTTTGGGGGTCAACGTAGGGGACCCTTCATCGTCGATTAAATCGGCAAATTTTGATATGAAAAAAGTGGAAAAAATCGCGTCCGGAGGCTCGTGGTCTCAGCCAGAGTAAGCATTACCCATGAGGTATCGAAGTTCATCTTTCGGACCCGCCTTGTTGGAATCTACGGCCAAATTGCTTCAAAAAAAAATAATTTTGACAATATTCTACGGTAAAATCATGGGGTTTCACTGTCCTCAACAACTTGATATTTTTAATTAGCGACAACGGTAGAGCTGTAGTTTTTACAGTTTAATAGAGCTCTACCATTATGGTATTCAAGTTTTCCATGGAGGAAGGTGAGGGGGAGGCGGAGGAGGTGGTGGTGTGGGGGGAGGGAAAAAAAGCGAGCGCAGATTTTTGAAATAAAAATGCGCCCGGAGGCCGCGGGCCGGATTTCATATCCTGGGATTGGCACTCTTGGGAGAGTGTGTGTACCCTCAATCCCAGGCTACAGCTTCCCGACGTCCTAGAGGTCCTAGAGGTCCTAGGGTCCCGACCCCATATATTGGCATTGTTCGGATTGGTTGAAATATTGAGGTACAAATTGTCGAGCGTTGATGCGCCATACAGCGATAAGCGCATGAAAATTCTGAAGCATTTCGACCCAGAAAAATTTAGTATCGCAATCCTTCCGATTCCGAACGGTCACCCACTTAGCCAAATTAAATTTACCACGTTCAGACCGACACTGCCCCCCCTCCGGGCGGGGTCGTCCCTCCGGGAAGAAGTACTGCGGGGGGGGCCCTGCCCCTCCCTCCGTACTTTTTCAAGCACGCGGGGCGCAAGGCAGGAGGGGGGAGGCGGAGGAGGTGGTGTGGGGGGGGAGGGAAAAAAAAGCGAGCGCAGATTTTTGAAATGAAAATGCGGCCGGAGGCCGCGGGCCGGATTTCATATCCTGGGATTGGCACTCTTGGGAGAGTGTGTGTACCCTCAATCCCAGGCTACAGCTTCCCGACGTCCTAGAGGTCCTAGGGTCCCAACCCCATATATTGGCATTGTTCGGATTGGTTGAAATATTGAGGTACAAATTGTCGAGCGTTGATGCGCCATACAGCGATAAGCGCATGAAAATTCTGAAGCATTTCGACCCAGAAAAATTTAGTATCGTAATCCTTCCGATTCCGAACGGTCACCCACTTAGCCAAATTAAATTTACCACGTTCAGACCGACACTGCCCCCCCTCCGGGCGGGGTCGTCCCTCCGGGAAGAAGTACTGCGGGGGGGGCCCTGCCCCTCCCTCCGTACTTTTTCAAGCACGCGGGGCGCAAGGCAGGAGGGGGGAGGCGGAGGAGGTGGTGTGGGGGGGGAGGGAAAAAAAAGCGAGCGCAGATTTTTGAAATGAAAATGCGGCCGGAGGCCGCGGGCCGGATTTCATATCCTGGGATTGGCACTCTTGGGAGAGTGTGTGTACCCTCAATCCCAGGCTACAGCTTCCCGACGTCCTAGAGGTCCTAGGGTCCCAACCCCATATATTGGCATTGTTCGGATTGGTTGAAATATTGAGGTACAAATTGTCGAGCGTTGATGCGCCATACAGCGATAAGCGCATGAAAATTCTGAAGCATTTCGACCCAGAAAAATTTAGTATCGCAATCCTTCCGATTCCGAACGGTCACCCACTTAGCCAAATTAAATTTACCACGTTCAGACCGACACTGCCCCCCCTCCGGGCGGGGTCGTCCCTCCGGGAAGAAGTACTGCGGGGGGGGCCCTGCCCCTCCCTCCGTACTTTTTCAAGCACGCGGGGCGCAAGGCAGGAGGGGGGAGGCGGAGGAGGTGGTGTGGGGGGGGAGGGAAAAAAAAGCGAGCGCAGATTTTTGAAATGAAAATGCGGCCGGAGGCCGCGGGCCGGATTTCATATCCTGGGATTGGCACTCTTGGGAGAGTGTGTGTACCCTCAATCCCAGGCTACAGCTTCCCGACGTCCTAGAGGTCCTAGGGTCCCAACCCCATATATTGGCATTGTTCGGATTGGTTGAAATATTGAGGTACAAATTGTCGAGCGTTGATGCGCCATACAGCGATAAGCGCATGAAAATTCTGAAGCATTTCGACCCAGAAAAATTTAGTATCGCAATCCTTCCGATTCCGAACGGTCACCCACTTAGCCAAATTAAATTTACCACGTTCAGACCGACACTGCCCCCCCTCCGGGCGGGGTCGTCCCTCCGGGAAGAAGTACTGCGGGGGGGGCCCTGCCCCTCCCTCCGTACTTTTTCAAGCACGCGGGGCGCAAGGCAGGAGGGGGGAGGCGGAGGAGGTGGTGTGGGGGGGGAGGGAAAAAAAAGCGAGCGCAGATTTTTGAAATGAAAATGCGGCCGGAGGCCGCGGGCCGGATTTCATATCCTGGGATTGGCACTCTTGGGAGAGTGTGTGTACCCTCAATCCCAGGCTACAGCTTCCCGACGTCCTAGAGGTCCTAGGGTCCCAACCCCATATATTGGCATTGTTCGGATTGGTTGAAATATTGAGATACAAATTGTCGAGCGTTGATGCGCCATACAGCGATAAGCGCATGAAAATTCTGAAGCATTTCGACCCAGAAAATTTTAGTATCGTAATCCTTCCGATTCCAGGTACGGCATCGAGATGGCGAAGCAAGACAAGTTCTTGAAGAACGAACTTGAAGATCGAGAGGACGCGTCTTCGCTTCAAGCATGAACTGAACAGCATGCGAGTATCAATGGCTATTTCGACCAGCCGATACGGTTAGTTCACCCAATGCTCTCGGGTTCACAACCCGATGGTGGTAACGCTTATGAAGCGCGAGGGCATTGAGGTAATATGAGGAGCATTACGCTCAAGCAGACACTTCTGGACACCAGAGCGCTGCACTCATACCCACCAAGTATTGTTGCGTGCTTGCTAAAGTTCAATAGCAGCCGCATAGTCTTTAAGGTTGATATCCAACCTTGACATTAGGCATGATTAGGCATGAATTGTGATTAATATATTGATGTACATATAGCAAACTATTCAGATAACTTGATAACTTTTGATAAATTCGGGACAGAAATCATTTTTTGACATGACCTCTCCTGACTTTTTAGAATAATTCCGCGTTATTCGCATGATGATATTCGCTGACATTTATTTCACTATGTTCGAAAGAGTTGCAATTCCGTTCTTCATATTCGAACCGGTATATAATACGTGATAATACGTGACGGCAGGGTTCCTCTTGCTCGGACAACACTATCAGCTATTCACACAACAGAAATCATGCAGGGCAAAATCATAATAATAATACAAATTTGCAGCAGCACATTGAGAGTCCCAATACCGCTTATCAAACTATTCTATTCTATTCTATTCTATAACCTGATACTAAACTGGTTCTAAAAGAGCAAATCCCCATCGCGTCTCAACAAGCAAAATGAACGTGTCCTGAAGGACATCACGAATTCTCGTGCCACGCAGACCACGCAAACTGTGAGTGCTAAATATCATTTTCTTTTGGCGAGCAAAAGATCCCGTAGTACCTGCGAACATTTACTGAAACTTCATGGAGGATACAATCGCGCCGCACAGGCCGCGCGCCCCCAACAGTCGCGCCGCACAAAGCCGCGCGATGCCCCCTTGAGCGCACCGCAACGGCAGATTGGGGGAAAGTTGTATCCTTCGTGTTTCACTCTTCGCCGCCTACGTGGCACTGTGGGGATTCGATACTTTGTACCGCACCAGAATCGCCATCAATAGCCTGAGTAGCTCAAACGGCCGAGCGCTCGCCCGGCATGCGAGAGGTCCGGGGATCGATTCTCGGCCTGCACATGGCACCCCGTCATACCCGCTAATGACCAAGTTGGCGTGTCGCTTTTACCGACATTTGCATTGTTATTGACAGACGCCTAAAACGGACCTTGGCAGAGCCCCAGCGCGGACGCCCACAGTCGTCCTACGTGGCACACCAAGGCAGCCGACAAACAAAATTGTGTTTTTAAGATGTTGAAAAATAAAAAATAATTGATAATAAAATGGGGGGTTCATCGATGAACCCCCCCAAAAATTATTGCCTTAAAACATGCTAAAAGTTTTGCAAATTTTCGGAAAATAAGAAAATGCCAGAAATTATGTATAAATTAACGTAAAATTTCGGGGGTTCAACGTCGAACCTCCCATAAAATGTTTCCTTAAATCAGGTCGAAAACAATTTTTTGGTAAAATTTAGGAATATTTCTTAAACCCTAAAACTGCCGGAAATTTAAATAAAATAACATCAAACTAGGGAAAATCTTAAACCCTAGATTCGGTAAAATTTTCATTTTTTCAAGGGCCTCCCATTGTAAAACTCCCCAACTCCCAAAACTCCCCAAATGCGTTTGGTGCATTTCAAAGAGTAAACAACATGTTGTCAGAAAATCTGAAATGGAAAACATTTCACAACTTGCGTACTTTTGTTTTTTTGCACAAACCTTTGCACGCATACCAAGATGTACCTAATCAACACCCCATCTAATTTTAATGATAGAAAATGCTTTAAACCTTAAATCAAGTTGCGCGTTCACCACTAATAACATCTTTGACAACTTGTAAGGTACCTGCTTAGCAGTCGACGACTCGACATATGGGCGTGATGTGTATATCACTATATGCGCTCTGATGATGATGACGAGACTACAGTAATGGCGACTGCGAACACACTGATTCACATATAATTTCAGTATACTCAGCATATCTTGCACAGGCGATGGCACTATCTGAACATGGGCGAAACAGCGCGCCCGAAGCCTGCGTGCAAGATGCCGGAACTGGGTGGGTAATTTACAGTAACAAACTGGCAAGATTTTCATGTAATCGTGGAGAATTGTCAAGAGCTTCAGCAAAGTCACGAGGACGATTGTGGAGGTTGTTGGCGGGAATAATCCTCCCCCGGTGTGTGTCTGATGCAGGCCCCTCGGACTTTTTTTCTGCCAGCATTGGATAACCCTGCCCGTCTGCCAACACATACAGGGTCCGAGTTCTGGACATATGGGAGGGATTAGGACCCCCATGCATCTTACCCACTACAATTTGCTTCATGCCCATCCCCTCAACTTGGGAGCAGAGTACAGTTAGTTTAGGCAGTGAAAGCAACTCTTAAGAGTCCTGAAATAACAACCTTCCTCTGAGACAGTTCCATTTGATAGAAGCACACTTTACAAGTTGAAATCTCTTTGGATGAGGCCCGTTTCCCAAAGAGCTTCGATGGAATTTCCAATGTCACCTTTGGGAGAACGCAAGTTTGGCTAAGGACTCGCTTTTTCGACAAAACTATTCCTATTCAATGAACTACAAGCGCTGTGGAAAACAAGCTTCTAGTTGTACTCTACAGAAGAGCTCCGCCAGTACCATTCCACATTTGCGATGGTGCAAATCCCCGGCGTATCGTATGTTACACTGCATGGGCAAAAGCATACTGGGAAAATTGCCCAACTTGACCGGGTTATCGATTTATGGAAAGCTCGCCCTGAAAGTCATGAACCCTCTTAGACTCGACTCACTGCATGAATGAGAAAGGACACAGTTTGTGCACCACACTACACCATAGCTGCTACTGTGGCAACTGGCGCAGTGTTTGTTCTCATCTTTCTTCGTAAGTCGTGACTGCAATCGATACCCGACTTCCATTTAGCATGCTGGATGCAGAAATTTGGTCCATGTAAAGACTGCAGGGACATGCTGAGGGGCCAGCAGGACAAGTTCATTTGTACAGTGAGCAAAGCAGTCGCAGTTATGATGAAGCATCCTCCGAAGTGTCCGCTGAAATGTCCGCATTCGCATCATCCGACTCAGTTGATGTGAAGCCCAGATACGACATTGCAATAATATTTGCCATGAAGATGCATGCCAGCACTGAGGCGATCTTTTTGTTGAACACAAACTTCCTCCAGAGAGGCACTGCCAGGCAGAGGACGACGAGGTCACTCAAGCTGAAAGCAATGGCCACCGGAAGGTTGGAAGCCATCTGGAAGCGCACGCTGCCACGTGTCACGTTCACATAAATGAGGCACAGCCCCGTGCCAGCAAGCAGCTGGAATAGTGGCCCTGCGAATACTGCCGGCATGGCAAGGTTCACCTTGCCCTGCCGTGTGGTTGCGAGCAGCGCGCTGATATCCCCAGCGGAGGCGCCCCATGCTAGCAACGTCGCCCCGAGGAGTGCCTCAGGGACCCCGGCCACGGTGCCAATCGCCTGTACACACAAACTTGGCCCACTCAGTAATTCAACAACACCGCAACCATATCCGCCACGCAGTCGTGTGAGGGGGGGGGGAGAACCCTGTGTATATACGGTGTGGACAGCATTTAAACAATTGGTCAAATTTGGTGCATATGAAATTTGAAAAATAAGCTCATAGTGAGCATATACATTGCAGCTCAATCCAGGTTGGGCGTTGGCAAACGCCTTTTTGTGTAGGTTGGGCGTAGATGATTGACACAAATCCAGGTTGGGCGTTAACAGTTGGGAGTTTGGAATGTCTACGCCCAATCTGGATTTCTTTTCAATCGTCCGCGCCCAAACTACGCACAAAATCATTTGCCTACGCCCGATCTGGATTTAAATGAAATGACTACCTGTACATCCACTGTGAACTAGCCGCAACAGTTATCTCATGACCCTATGATGCCAACGAGGCTCTGTCTGACAGAAACTAGACCACCAAGCTGCTGCAAGGGGGCATAAACCGTTAAGAGCAATCAGGAATTCATTAGGATTCCCATATCTAAATATGTTCTTTTATTATTCATTGCTACAGGATGCACTCTATCCACCACCTCGCAAATGTGATCATCGAACAACATTTGATTGGCCAAAAACAGGCATCGAGAAGGCAAAATTACAGAACATCCAAATCTGATAATTCTGATTGGTTGTACCTGTTGGAAGACGAGAATATAATTATGGAGTGAAACTTGAAATCTTCTAGTTCTAAAACCAAGTTTGTTAAACCCTGGGGAGACAGCTGTTGCAGCCACAGATATTCAATACTATCATAGCCATATATCTATGGCATGTACCTCTGAACTGAGTTATTTGATCGCAAAACATGCAAACACATATGTTGCTTATACTAGGCCAGACGATCTAAAGGTCTCCACCAGGCCAACCTGAAGTGCGGGGGAAATGAATAATCGATCTAAAGGTCTCGACCAGGTCAACCTGATGTGCGGGTGAAATTAATAGTCGATCTAAAGG